>JAWPHD010008268.1:0-117322 GCA_037043455.1 Cyrtodaria siliqua
ATCGGTATGTTCGAAATAATGACATTCTTTAAGCCGGAAGGCAACGGTACAGAAAACAGTGCACTGTTGCTTAGCTGTTGCTATTGAAACAATAAAGCCATTAACCACACGAGTTGGTGTATACTTTGCGTTGCATAATTGTTATTTACGATACACATGAAGGTTTTATCACTGCTTTCATGTAACTAAACTATAAATGGAGCAATTGGCTACATGACCCGGCACAACTGTGATGATAACTTTGATTTAATGCAAATTCGTTTTTTGCAGGAATCGAAGTCGTCTGACGCTTAGGATGACGTGACCAATCTGGAAACCTGCGAGTTACTTTCAAGTTATGCTTCGAAGCAGTGTACGAGATGCTGCGAATGCAGGCAAACGCTATAGGCAATGTTCTTCCATTTCAATCCTTTTTTTGTTGTTTGATGTATAACATAATTCTGTATATATGTGTGTATGTTATTTGGAAAGAAACTATGTTTTAATCAAATGCGCCCAGCAAATGGCGTGTGTGTTATTTAGTCACTATCTACAAATGATGTTACAGCTACTTACATGTACGGTTTATCGGCCGGTGGATGCGGCGGAAGCGTTCACAATGGTGATGGTACTTCCGGTTGCGGGGGTGGCTGATTTATTGAGGAACAGCATGCATACCAAGAACAGCAGCGCCAACATTCCCAACACTGAAAAGGGCGCATACATATTGTTATTGTATACCTTTACGTGTATGCGAACAAGTTTTAAAGTTTCGATAACCAAGAATTGATTTAATGAGTTCCCGGGTCTAACACCATCGTCAAGTCAAATTATTTGTTTTCGAATACCTACACTTGTGTTAAATAATGCTAGATTTCATTTGAATCGTGTTTTACGTCATGTTTAGCACATATTAGGCCAAATGTGATGGTCGAGATTTTTAGGTAGAGGCAGACCACCCCATTTTTCCTGGTTAGAGAAGTACCGTATACCTCCTACCATCCCTGGGTAGAGCCAGTACCGTATACCTCCCACCATCCCTAGGTAGAGCCAGTACCGTATACCTCCCACCATCCCTGGGTAGAGCCAGTACAGTATTCCTCCCACCATCCCTAGGTAGAGCAGTACCGTATTCCTCCCACCATCCCTAGGTAGAGCCAGTACCGTATTCCTCCCACCATCCATAAGAATCCTATTATCCTAGTTTACATACTAATTATGAAGATTTGTATATTAATTGCTTTCAAATATACAGCAGCAGCGGATTTAACGGGATGATGTTCATCGTGATACTTATTACTTTTTTTAATTGTAGATAAAACAGAAATGTAGTTTATTTCCATGTGAATATGTATACTATTTTTATCACTAATATAATGATTAAACAAATGCAATGTATGTAGAAAAACTAACTGATGTCCGGCAGTTTTTAAAAAAATCAAGATTGTCGAGTTTTAATGTTTTTCTTTTCATTATACAGATGAGAATTACATTCGCCTTATATCCAGTTCCGTGAATCCAGTTCTAAATTAATAATTATTAAACCTGTAAGAAGGACTCCAACTGATATACTATATTATATGTTATTTAAACTCAGCTGTCATGTATAAACAAAAACATTGTCAACAGAATATGTTTTGAAAGATCCACTTACATCCACCGTTTCCGCCTTGCTGGGCGCCGTAACCACCGTATCCACCCCCGTATCCACCGAAATAATTGGCGGAGGCCAGACCGAGGACTGCCATGAGGGCGAGGACGGCGAGAATGCAAGCTTTCATTATTATGTCTGAAAAGAAAACCGCCGAATATAGGTTATTTTTTCATAGCAAAATTATGAAAACATGTGATTTACCTTAATTTTCACACTTCTCAAATCATGTTTCATCTAGTCAGCAATATATTAATTTACAGTTTCTCAATTACTAAACCCAGTTTCATCACAACCAAGAGTCATCATTGCTAACCCAGTGCGATGGCCATGCATGCTCATGTATATTAAATCCAAAATATTTGAATTAAATCAGTGTTTT
The DNA here is from genome assembly GCA_037043455.1 of Cyrtodaria siliqua. Lineage (NCBI taxonomy): Eukaryota > Metazoa > Mollusca > Bivalvia > Adapedonta > Hiatellidae > Cyrtodaria > Cyrtodaria siliqua. The sequence goes on from JAWPHD010008268.1 coordinate 2,013, forward strand.
ATTTAAAAGTTGAATGTTGAATTCCATGACGTCATCTGCGCGTTTATATATATACGTCTTTGCCCATTTGCATAATGCAACTCGTCTACAGAATAATCACACCAGTTTAAACAAAAACTGAACGATTGAATTGTTTCCTAAACAAATATTTGGTTCTCGTAGCTTTAGTACCAAGAATACCGTGCCTTTGGAGAATTATTATCATAAAAACCGTGCAAAAGAGACAACTACTGTCTGTATATTTTCAAACATTGGAATAACCATTTTCTATTAAAGGGAGTACATTAGGATTTTTCTAGAAATATCTTAAATTATAAAAAAAATCCAATTCATGATAAAACACTTATATCCATAAAATATGATGTTCGAACCATATTGTTAAGGTTTAATCTTCGAATACACCATATAGCTAGGACGGAATTGGGCATACAATGCTGAAATTAACCCTGGTGCGTAACCTAAGATAGCACGTATTACTGTACAGAATGAATTCCCTTGTAACTAAGGGGTCATTTATAGCATCATTCATTATGTTTAGGTTCTTTAAAATGGAAGATATCATTATTTGTCAATTTTAAGTCGGTCCCCAAGACCCCTTTGAAAAGCCTGATGTACTCCCTTTAAGACACATTGGATACGTGCGCTGAAGCTCCGCTTCCTTGAAAAGTAAGTTTTATTTAAAGTTAGACCTATTTTTTTTTAACAGAAACAATCAAGTGAATACAAATATATACAACTAATCGTGTATAACGCGTCAATTTTTTACGTATATATACTACGACTCATTTAGTTTCAAGCATTCAAAATGAAAGCATTTCGGCTTACCGTGTGGTGTTCGAAGTCAGCAAACTTAGATACCTCAATGGCTCTTCTCATCGTATTTATACTGAATGACCTGGAAGCAAAACATGATTGAACTCGGCTCGCGATGGTTCGGAAGTAATGCTGCGCGCGTAGACCCAGAAGCACATGCCAATGTGTGGAAATATATGTAATATGTCTCGACAGCCGTTATGTACAATGATGTTGTCACTTCAGGCCGTCATCTCCATAAGCCTTGAGGCTGATGTGTACTCCTTGATCAGATAGTTGACAAAATTTGAACGAATTTTAGTTTGAAGCATTACTGTTCTTAATTAAAGAATCTAACTCTCCAAATAACGGTAAAAATGCACTACTAAACCGTTGATCAAAACTCTAGCCAGGAGTTCTGGTCATGTAATAATGTATATGTGCCGATTCAAAGTGAAGTGTTTTTAAAATACCCGCGATTGAATATGCGCAAAATGAATTATGAGTTGGTAACTCTTAATTCGACGCTCCATATTTGGGGTTTGGTCTGGCTGGTTATAGTAGTATATATTTTGTCCATAGAGTTTGGATTCTCGAAAAAGGTAAATAATAATTTATATACCTCGTCGTCAGTAGATTAAGAAACGGTGTACCATTGTTGTTAAAGTTGCCAGTTGATGGCGGTATAGCTACTTTCAGGTTGTAAACTTGCACTGTTGTATAGGTTTCGAGTATACAGATTGCCGACACTGTTGTATAGGTTTCGAGTATACAGATTGCCGACACTGTTGTGTACGTATCGAGCATACAGATTGCCGACACTGTTGTGTACGTATCGAGCATACAGATTGCCGACACTGTTGTGTACGTACCGGGTATACAGATTGCCGACACTGTTGTGTACGTACCGGGTATACAGATTGCCGACACTGTTGTGTACGTATCGTGTATACAGATTGCCGACACTGTTGTGTACGTATCGGGTATACAGATTGCCGACACTGTTGTGTACGTACCGGGTATACAGATTGCAGATTTGTTTAAAGTATACATGTAAGCAGAGTGCCTTCTTTGAAAGTGTCGATTCTTCTTCTGGCGGGAAGTATACAGTACTGGGAAAAGTGAGATGTCTGCATCTACCATAAAAACAATCGACCGTCATATATTGCCGAAAATGACGTAAAAAGCCGTACAAACAAACATACAAAAGCCTGTATACAGATTTTCGCCTCCTTTTGAAAACATACTGGTACACAGATGAACTGTAATATATAGGAATACAGGTTGACTTGTTTGATAAGCATGCATTATCATCTATACGTATTGCATTTGTTTAAAGACGCGGTTTATTAAAAAGCTATGCAGGTGTTCACGTCATATAATAATGTGAATGTGCCAATTAAACTTATATTATTAGCAGGTACTTAAAACATCAGTTATCGAATATGCGTAAATGAATTATGAATTGGTAACTCCAGTTTTGGGGTTCCGTTTAGCTGGTTTTAAGCCGTTTATATTGTGTCTAAAGAGTGGATTCTGAAAATATGCAAGTTACATGATATATATATATATATATAGGTTTAGAAACGATGTACCTAAGTTGTAAAATGTGGCTATTGTTGGCGGGATATGTATTTTAAAATGACGGAAATATTGTCTTCGTTGTCAATAAACGGGCTTACGTGTTTCTTTTCTAGTATTGTATGTATTAGAATTCAAATGTACAACGTTTGGTTAGATTGTTGACGTGTGAAATAAAGAGCTCAAATATAGATTCTGTCTGCTGGGTACTCGTCCAATAGAATTCAGTATGATACTCAACACTGTTAAATAACCTCATACTATTTCAACTTATACATCAAAATATAGAAAGTATACCAATGATGTACATGATGTGTATCCACAACTGATTAACTGGTTGCCATATTAGTTTCCCCTTTTATCATATTTACGCAATACATGTACAAGTTATATCTAAAACTGATGCTGGCAACGTGGATGTGTTGTTAATAATAGTATTTTACACTTGAAATTCAATACAAAGTCGAACTGGAAATGTAGCATAGCAACTGGAAACCTCCCACAAAACAACAACATTGCTATCAGAAAAAAATTGATGAAGAGTGAGACATTACAAATGTAAATGTGTTGACAATAGAGACACCGCTTTGGAACAGTCAGTGGCAACTAAAACACTCCCACATCATTAGTCGAAAATCTTGTTTTCAAAAGCAAAGTAGCAATTGCGTGAAAATATAAAGTAAACCGTTCTTCTTCAGTTATAATTAATGTTATAAAGGGCGTTAAGTTATGATAGAAATCTATCGGAATGGAAAATAAACAGGGCATTTATTACTTCACATTGTTATTTTCACGTGTTGTGTTCTATTGCGAAATTCAAATATCATTCACGTAACAAAATTCAATAATACTAGTTATGTAATCTTCCGTTCCTTAAATGATATGTTATGTGCATCATTAGACTGGTTGTGTATATTTTAAGAACACATTGAATGGTCATGTGGACGTTGACTGGTCATGTACACGTTGACTGATTATCATGTGTTATGATTTCTGGACACGCTGTCGCAGTCGCTGATATTCTCGCAGTCTACAAAAGCAGATAAAACACGACATAAGTAAATTAAAATTTAGAAATTGCTCTAAAACATTAATATCAAGTTTATTAGGTTAAACCTCAGCGATGATAGCCTCAAAAGTGTAATAATTGTGTTATTATGTTGTATTGCCAAACCAATACAATAAGTCAGTTTTAGACCTATACGCTGAATTGAACTGCATGTTATCTAACGGCTCATCAACATAGTATAGGTTATTTAGAGCCGTCCCAGAGAGAGGGGAATTATTAATTCTTATGGATGTTTTACATGTTCGTCGGATAGATGTGTCCATCCGACGGACGAGGTTGTCTTGCCCAAGAACAACAGACGAAACTCAAAGGCTTGAGAGTAGCATAGAAACTAGCGGTGCTAACGCAGTTTTCTCATCGGGGAGTTTTATGCAACGAGTCAATAAATTTGTTGGCCGGCAAGCCAACCAACAAATTTAAAACTCATTGCAACCCCGCCAGCACCGCTAGTTTCTATACTACCTAGGAGAGCGCAAACTTTTTTTATTTCTACTTTCGGCGATTCTACTTTCGGCGAAGTTACCAGATAACTCGACCTATGACTCCGGGTCTTCTAGCAGTAGTATTTCTACATTTTGCAATATTGAACGAGTAACGGTAAGCAGGACGCAAGTGAGTTAGAGAAGATTTTTCAGCTGGCATTAAAACAAGTATGCTACAAGCACCAAGAATAATCTGACTATGATATATATGAATGAAATCAGAAAAATACGAGCAAGCATAGCAGCAGGAAAATGATGGGGGAAAGATATTAAAGAATTGCAAGACAAATTGAAAATCCTAGTAGCCCAAAGAAAGAAAAAAGAGATATATAGTAGGACACTGAGAGCAAACATAGCAGCAGGAATGAGATGGGGGCGAAACGTCAAAGAATTACAAATACAATCACACGGATTAGAAGAAATATTGAAAACCAAGAAAGACCAAAAAGAAGACCAAATAGAAGCCCAAAATGATATCGACGATACACAAGAAATGTCAGATGATAGTACAAATCAAAATGACACCAAAGATAGTACAGAAGATATTGAGGATGAATTACGAAATAAATTTGCGGATCTTTGGACGAAAGTAAAACATGGTATGCAGAAACAGGAAAAACTTGGATCCATAGCAGAAAAAGATAAACATGAAATACTCGAATGGTTGAATAAAGTTTTTGTTGTGAATCAATACAGATAATCACATATATTTTCATCGAAAGTAGAAGTTTAATCTAAACCTATATTATATACAATGAACTCAGAAAAAAACTACCAAAGAAAGTATCATGGAGATAGATGGGAGCACTTTGGGGATTCGTTCGAGTAGATATCTAGCATACTATATATATAGCAAAAGAAAATGCCTACGACAATAACCTGGTATCAGATAGTTCAAAGGAAGACTACACAGAGGGAAAAAAAGGGAAAACAAAACTGCAATTTATCCCAGGGATAGAAAAGGCTTTCATCGATGATATATACTTATGTATTTGGTATCTAGGAAAAAATGGTGTTCAAGCAAAACAAGGAAAGGTTAACCGAAGGAAAACAATAGCAACATTCGTGTGGAAAACAATCGGACTCGGGCGAGACTATTGTAATGTCAAAATCTGTAATTGTACATTGAACAAGAATCAGAATAGTCAAAATCTGTAATTGTACAATTTTCTTCTCTTACACCACATCTATGGGAATGTTTGAGCACATCTATCTTTTCGAGTACATTTCCTATTGTTTTTTCTTTCCATATACGTTCCCAGTTCTTTCTTGCTCTACTACTTGTATGCGATTCAATTATTTCTATAGTTTTCGAGATACTGATATTCTGATTCTTGTTCAATGTACAATTGCAGATTTTGACATTACTATAGTCTCGCCCGAGTCCGATTGTTTTCGACACGAATGTTGCTATTGTTTATACAATATTTTTTGCAGCACCTGTTTTTCCTTCGGTTAACATCACCTGTCCTTGTTTTGCTTGAACATCATTTTTTCCTAGATACCCAAATACATATATATCATCGATGAAAGCTTTTTCTATCCCTGGGAAAGATTGCAGTTTTGTTTTTCCATTATTAACCTTTGTGTAGACTACCTTTGACATATCTGATACCAGGTTATTGTCATAGGCATTTTCTTTTGCTATATAGTATGCTAGATATCTACTCGAATGAATCCCCAAAATGCTCCCATCTTTCTCCATGATTCTTTCTTTGGTAGTTTTTTCTGAGTTCATTGTATATAATATAGGTTTAGATTAAACTTCTACTTTCGAAGAAAATGTATGAGATTATCTGTATTGATACACAACAAAAACTTTATTCAACCAATCAAGTATTTCATGTTTATCTTTTTCTGCTATGGATCCAAGTTTTTCCAGCTGTATAGATATGTCTGCCATTTCATGCAGATCTTCCTTTTTCTGCATACCATGTTTTACTTTCGTCCAAAGATCCGCAAATCTATTTCGCAATTCATCCTCAATATCTTCTGTACTATCTTCGGTGTCATTTTGATTTGTACTATAATCTGACATTTCATCTAATCCGTGTAATTGTTTTTGTAATTCTTTGACGTTTCTCCCCCATCTCATTCCTGCTGCTATTTTTGCTCTCAGTGTCCTACCTTCTGGGGACAGAACTTTTTTCTTTCTTTGGGCTACTAGGATTTTTAATTTGTCTTGCAATTCTTTGATATCTTTCCCCCATCTGTTTCCTGCTGTTACTAGTATGCTTGCTCGTAATTTTCTGATTTCACTCATATATAACACAGTCAGATTATTATTGGTGCTTGTAGCATGCTTGTTTTAATGCCAGATGAAAATATCTTCTCTAACTCAAATCGCGAAAGTAGAAATAAAAAAAGATTGTGCTCTCCTAACTAGTATAGAAATTAGCGGTGCTGGCGGAGTTTTCTGAGGGTGTAGCAATGAGTTTTAAATTTGTTGGTTAAAACTCCCCGATGAGAAAACTGCGCCAGCACCGCTAGTTTCTATACTACTCTTGAGACCGGAGCCGGTTATTCCGTCTTCAAGTCCACCGAGCTATCTACTTGGCCACGCCAGCACCTGATCCATGGTCTATTCCAATTGATCTGTATATATAACTATATGTTTCTAAAGTGCATACGGCACGTCGACACAAAAATAGGTCATATTGTGCTCAAAAACGGATGAAAGGTTAAGAAATGAAGTAGTAAATAAAAATTAATGTAAATATATAAAGATAAAACTATTTACAAATAAAGGATGATATGGTAGTAATATAAACGATGTATAAATGTAAATCAACAAATGCCCGTCAACGGGTGCATAAACAAGTAAACAAGCCAACCCTGCGTTATAGTCTGTATCAAAGTTTGCATCTGCAGGTCGTCCTTAATAGCTCTCCTCAGAGATTCTAACCGTCGGTCTGCGACAAACAACTGTCAAACAACTGTCGTTTGACCGTATGTACGTGAAGGTCAAGTTCCTCAGTCAAATTTGGATACTTGTCTGGAAGTGATTGTCTTGACAAATAATCACTAATGGGCAAATCTTTCCCTCTAACATGATGCACTTCAATATCCTTCTTTTGAATCTGGAACATCATATGCTGAAGGCGGGGTGGGAATACTGAAAGCGTTTTTTTCATGATAGCTTATATTGGTTTGTGATCTGAATGCATCCTAACTGGTCTTGCAAAAACTGGATGAAAGCGTTTACAGCCAAACAGTATAGCCAACATTTACTTTTCTATTTGTGCATACACTATTTCAGTTTGTGTCAGACTTTTAGACGCAAACGCTACCTGACAGGTTTTTCAGGTAAATGTTTTAATAATTGATAATGGATATCATCAGGACCAGCTGATGTATCATGAGCCTTTTTAAGGGATTCTCGAAGTTCTTTGAGAGTGAACAGTTTATTGTATTTCTCCAAATGTTTCGACTTGAAATTGAGGTCCTTCTATTCTTTTAGTTTCTTATACTGTATTTTATAAAATATGGTTGACAATTTTCAGAAGAAGAGTTTTTAGAAAAAGTTTCTGTCGAAGTGTTTGTAATTTCTTTGACAGATGTAATATATTCATTATCAGTTTTAAGATGACTTCCACAACTAGAATTACATTTACCGTTGATTTTCCGGACCATGTCCATGTCTTCTTAAGAGATGAGCGAGAGTTTAGCCTAGAGACATAATATCTCCAGGATTTCCTCTTGCAGAACCCCGAGCAACAAGAGAATAAGATAGTACAAAGGTATTATGAACGTGAACATGACCATGGATCTAACGAAGTTTGTAAATCACGTCACCACAGAAGTCAGGTTGTGGTAGTCCTTGTCGCAGAAGAGTTCTTAATTTACTTTTATATTTAGAAAGAAGATCCGGGTTATGATAATTAAATTTTGCAACGGTATAACGAAGTTTATGGTAACGGTAGCCCTGATGGAGTAGCTTTTCAGTTATACAAAGATTACGAATATTAAAGGCCTCAACCCGAGTATAAGCTCTAGAAAAACGAATAAGTTGAGACACATAGACCCCATAAGAAGTTGCTCGGGAAACATCCCCATCTAAATAGGGATAATTAACAATATCAAAATTAAAATCATCTCTCTCCCCATAGATTTTGCTTAATTATTTTTTTCAATTTCAATAGACAGATGTAAATCGAGAAAAGAAGCGTTAATATCCGAAATATTAGCTTTGTTAAGTTGAGGTTTTTTAGGATATATATTATTAACCGTAGTAAAACATAAAGGGTTGTCAATGTTAAATATGTCATGGGTTAACGGGTTACGGTAAAACACTAACCCTAAGCTTAAGCCTTTGGTTTATTATACTCCCAGGAGCCACATTTTGTGAGCAATTTCGATACTCCTCTTGTGGTATAAATTAACGTCAATAACATCACAATAAGGTACGCAGTCGTGAAAACACGGTCAGTCCCGCCATTCTGCGGATCAGGCTGCAGAGCAGTGTACGAGATGTTTGACTGTAAGGTACGCTTTCCGACGTCATATGACGTAGTGAGTTATAAACAGAATCTCAAACTCGTGATAAGTTATTTTTTGTATATATTAAACTCGTTGCAAAAAGGATATGTACGATAATCACACAATTTTCCGTTTTATAAAATATGTAATAAATGAGTACTCGTGTAAGACCCGCCATTAATAATTGCTTCTGTATGGGAAGTACATACTGAACAAATACTTTAGTTTGTATTAACACGCATCCTTAAGCTTAATGACATTGTACTCAATAACATCATGCTACACAGGAAAAATATATGTATGTGAAATTCACATAGTTTACATATGTGCCGCATATGTATCTCACGTATGTCTTTCATATGAATGTAAAACATATGCAATACATATGAAAACAATTTTTAATAAATAACATTGAAACATAAACAGGTCGTTTTACCTTTTTCTACAATATTCTGCAAGAATTATATAAAAGCTTAGTTTTATTTAATCTATGGTAGTTTCATATAAAATACATATGTGTACATTCCATATGTGGCACATGTGTATTATTTTAACATAAACAATACATGTGGTACATATGTGCTACATATGTAACATTTACATATGTGGCTTATATGTAAATAACATGATGTAAATGCAAGTAACATGCAAATAATAAAAAAATAACACTCAGTGGCACACGTCAGAACATTTTTCCTTTGTACAAGAACATCTATAACACAGACAAAACCACTTTCTTATTTCTGATGTAGTGTTAAAAACCATCACTAATGACATAAAACACATACATCATGTACGGATTGGATATCAGAAACAACAGAATTGCCGACGTATGTTAATATGGTTTTATTTATTTGTTTGTATATTACATTTTTATTCAAGTCACAAATATACAATCACGAATGAGCAAACATAAACAGAATAAATATAGAAATAAATATGCTTGTTGTATTGTAAATGTAGGAGCAAATATGGCGAAGAAGATGGATCTTTACTGCTGTTTTGTATAAGGCTGGCATACAGACGCACGAACATCAACATTGTCTCAATACCCTGTGGAAACAATAATAGTAATTAGAGTATGTACAATACAAAAGCAATATTGTTTTTCGTGCAATATTATAAAGTGACATAGAAAATCGTTTAAACAATTGCAGTTATGCCACACGTCCGCATGAATACCTGAAGTTGTTTTATTACTGGTGTCAACGAATGAGTTAAACAGCTTTTTAATGTGCAACCATTTCTAAGAAATATAAAAAGATCGGACAGGGAAAGTAGCATTCAACGAGGACAGTCAACCACAAAACACAGAAACAAACATAGAAACAGACAAACAAGAAGGCAAAAGTAATAATAAAAGTAAACGACATCACAAACACAAAAGGGTTGACAATAGGGATACCGCCTTGGAACGGTCAGTGACAAAGTAGGCCATTGGGGGTTTAAACCGGTTCTAGGTTGTACCAAACCTCACACTTACCCCTAGGTCATCCCATTAAAACAGGACAGTGTAAATAAAGAAACCCTATAAATTTAGTTTACCACAATACTGGTGTCAACGAATGAGTTAAACAGCTTTTTAATGTGCAACCATTTCTAACCCTATAAACCGATTTAGTATGAACCAGCTAAAGTTGGGTAGAGTCCATTTTACCCAATGAAGGGGTGATAGGGTCATCTTAAACTTGCATGAACTATGCAAAATAATATATGTGTATCAGTTCAGCGGAGAAGCCCATTTGTGAAATCTCGGTCAATCCCATCATTCTTCCGGAGTACGCCTCGTGTGTAGGTATTATAGCACTATTTTTTTTCTCCATAGACACCAATGTTAAAGTGTCACATATTATTGATTTGGTGCAAAATCAACTCAAGTATGGATAATGCAGCAGTGTAATGTTCATATAGAAAACTAATTTTCCACTTGAAAACTCACCACAAAAGGTGGGGTCACAAGACATGTAAGAAAGTTCTAGTTTGTTTGCTAAACAGTTCAGTACCAACTGTTTTCATTGATTGACTGTTTTCATTGCTCACAAAGTGTAAGCATAGAGTCGAAATTTCAAAACTGTTCATCAGTGATCCAGTAAAACTTATTAATACGCTTCTTATACATACAACCACAAAATCGAATAGAAATGAGCAGTTTTCCTCTACTTATAATTCCCGTTTTCATCAAAAAAGGAGGGATTACTTCTTATATAGGATCTACATTCGGCAAAACTAAGTCGGAGGCTTACATGTAATTAGTGGTCGTAAACCTGTATATCGATGCATCGGTATGTTCGAAATAATGACATTCTTTAAGCCGGAAGGCAACGGTACAGAAAACAGTGCACTGTTGCTTAGCTGTTGCTATGCAAACAATAAAGCCATTAACCACACGAGTTGGTGTATACTTTGCGTTGCATAATTGTTATTTACGATACACATGAAGGTTGTACCACTGCTTTCATGTATGTGTACGAGATGCTGCGAATGCAGGCATACTCTATAGACAAAGTTCTTCCATTTCAATCCTTTTTTTGTTGTTTGATGTATAACATAATTCTGTATATATGTGTGTATGTTATTTGGAAAGAAACTATGTTTTAATCAAATGCGCCCAGCAAATGGCGTGTGTGTTATTTAGTCACTATTTACAAATGATGTTACAGCTACTTACATGGACGGTTTATCGGCCGGTGGATGCGGCGGAAGCGTTCACAATGGTGATGGTACTTCCGGTTGCGGGGGTGGCTGATTTATTGAGGAACAGCATGCAGACCAAGAACAGCAGCGCCAACATCCCCAACACTGAAAAGGGCGCATACATATTTTTATTGTATACCTTTACGTGTATGCGAACTGGTTTTAAAGTTTCTATAACCAAGAATTGATTTAATGAGTTCCCGGGTTTAACACCATCGTCAAGGTAAATTATTTGTTTTTGAATACCTACACTTGTGTTAAATAATGCTATATTTCATTTGAATCGTGTTTTACGTGATGTTTAGCAAATGTTTAGCACATGGAGAGGCCATATGTGACGGTCGAGATGTTAAGGTAGAGGCAGACCACCCCATTTTTCCTGGGTAGAGCCAATACCGTATTCATCCCAGCATCCGGAAGAATCCTATTAACCTATTTTAAACATACTAATTATGAAGAATTGTATAATTGCTTTCAAATATACAGGAGCAGCGGATTTAACGGAGGTTTGGGATGATGTTCATCGTGATACTTATTATTTTTTAATTGTAGATAAAAACAGAAATGTAATTTATTTCCATGTTAATATGTATACTATTTTTATCACTGATATAATAATTAAACAAATGCAATGTATGTTAAAATAAAAACATCTATACATTGCTTAGGCTCCAGTATTTATGAAACTATTCACTTACATCATTAACGATGCGAAACCATTAATTTCATTATACAAGTGAGATTACATTCGCCTTATATCCAGTTCCGTGAATCCAGTTATAAAGTAATAAATATTAAACCTGTAAGAAGGCCACCAACTATACTAATATTATTATATGTTATTTAAACTCAGCTGTCATGCATAACCAAAAACATTGGCAACAGAATATATAGATGTTTTGAAAGATTCACTTACATCCACCGTTTCCTCCTTGCTGGGTGCCGTAACCACCGTATCCACCGCCGAATCCACCGAAATAATTGGCGGAGGCCAGACCGAGGACTGCCATGAGGGCGAGGACGGCGATGATGCAAGCTTTCATTATTATGTCTGGAAAGAAAACCGCCGAATATAGGTTAATTTTTTCACAGCGAAATTATTTATGATTTACCTCAATGTTCACACTTTTCAAATCATGTTTCATCTAGTAAGCAATATATTAATTTACAGTTTCACAATTACTAAAACCCAGTTTCATCACAACCAAGAGTCATCGATGCTAACCCAGTGCGATGGCCATGCATGCTCATGTTTATTAACTCCAGAATGTTTGAATTAAATCAGTGTTTTATTTAAAAGTTGAATGTTGAATTCCATGACGTCAGCAGCGTTTGCTCATAATAACATCACTCATATATTTGACCATACCTGTATATACGTCTTTGCCCATTTGCATAATGCAATGCCCGTTTAAACAGTAACTGAACGATTTAATTGTTTCCGAAACATGCGAATCAAATTATATTTACATTGTTTTCTCGTAGCTTTAGTACCAACAATATCGTGCCTCCTGGGAACGATTCTGATAAAAATAGTGCACGAGAGACAACTGCCGTCGGCGTATTTTCAAACATTGGAATAACCATTTTCTATCGAGACACACTGGACGCGTGCGCATTAGCCCCGCTTCCTTTAAGTTTTATTTAAAGTTAGACCTATTTTTTTAACAAAATATATCAAGTGAATACAAATATATACAATTAATCGTCAATAACGCGTCTATTTTCTTACGTATATATACTGCCACTTATTAAGTTTCACGCATTCAAAATGAAAGCATTTCGACTTACAGTGTGGTGTTCGAAGTCAGCAAACTAAGATACCTCAATGGCTCTTCTCATCGTATTTATATTAAATAATCCGGAAGCCAAACATGATTGAACTCAGGCGCGCGATGGCCCGGAAGCACATGCTGCGCGCGACGACCCGGAAGCACATGCTAAGGTGTGGTAATATATGTAATATGTCTCGACAGCCGTTATGTACAATGATATTGTCACTTCAGACCGCCATATCCATTTGGCTTGAGGTTGATGTGTATTCCTATTGTTGACAAAAGTCAAACAATTTGAACAAGTTTGAACCTTAAGCATTACTGTTTTTAATTAAAGAAACTAACCCTCCAAATAACGGTAAAAATGCACCACTGTTGTGTACGTATCGCGTATACAGATTGCCGACACTGTTGTGTACGTATGGCGTATACAGATTGCCGACACTGTTGTGAACGTACCGGGTATACAGATTGCCGACACTGTTGTGTACGTATCGCGTATACAGATTGCCGACACTGTTGTGTACGTATTGCGTATACAGATTGTCGACACTGTTGTGTACGTATCGAGTATACAGATTGCCGACACTGTTGTGTACGTACCGGGTATACAGATTGCCGACACTGTTGTGTACGTACCGGGTATACAGATTGCCGACACTGTTGTGTACGTACCGGGTATACAGATTGCCGACACTGTTGTGTACGTACCGGGTATACAGATTGCCGACACTGTTGTGTACGTATCGGGTATACAGATTGCCGACACTGTTGTGTACGTATCGCGTATACAGATTGTCGACACTGTTGTGTACGTACGTATCGCGTATACAGATTGCCGACACTGTTGTGTACGTATCGCGTATACAGATAGATTGCCGATTTGTTTTTAAAGTATACATGTAAGCAGAGTGACTTCTTTGAGAAAGTGTAGATTCTTACTGACGCTGGGAAGTATACAGTACTCGTTCTACCGAGAAGCAATGGGCTGTCTGTTTCTACCACAAAAAGAATCGACCGTCATATATTGCCTAAAATGACGTAAAACACTGTACAAACAAACAAACAAAAGCCGTTTTGGTTAGATACATGTATACAAATTTCCGCCTTATTTTGACAACATACGGATACACAGATGAACTATTGTATGTAATATATTGGAATACAGGTTGACTTGTTTGAAAACGTATGCATATACATCTATACATATACATCTATACGTATTGCATTTGTTTAAAGAAGCGGTTTATCAAAACTCTATCCAAGTGTTCAGGTCTTTTAATAACGTGGCTGTGCCAATTAAAGATATAAGTTTATTAGCGAGTTCTTAAAACATCAGTGATTGAATATGCGTAAATGAATTATGAATTGGTAACTGCAGTTTTCGGGTTTCGCTTAGCTGGTTTAAGCCGTTTATATTGTCTATATAGAGTGGATTCTCAAAATATGCAAGTTACATACATATATATAGGTCTACAATCGGTGTAGATATGTTGTAAAATATGGCTATTGTTTTCGGGATAGCTACTTTAAAATGACGAGAATATTGCCTTCGTTGTCAATAAACGGGCTTACGGGTTTCTTTTCTCGTATTTTATTTATTAGAATTCAAATGTACAACGTTTGGTTAGATTATTAAGGTGTGAAATAGAGAGCTCAAAGCTGGGTAATCGTTCGATAGAATTCAGTATGGTACTCAACACTGTTAAATAACCTCATACTTTTTCAACATATATCATCAAAATATAGAAAGTATACCCATGATGTACATGGTGTGTATCCAAAACTGACTAACTGGTTGCATATTAGTTGTCCCTTTTATTATATTTACGCAAAACATGTTCTAGTTATATTTTAACCTGATGCTGGAAACGTAGATGTGTTGTAAATAATAGTATTTTACACTTGGATTTCAATACAAAATCGAACAGGAAATGTAGCAATCGCAGACCATAGTCACTAAACACCTCCCACAAAACAACAACACTGCTATCAGAAATAATGAAATTAATGAAGAGTGAGACATGACAAATGTAAATGGATTGACAATAGCGACACCGCTTTGGAACAGTCAGTGGCAACTAAAACACTCTCACATTATTAGTCGAAAATCTGGTTTTCAAAAGCAAAGTAGAAACTGCGTGAAAATACAAATTAGACCGTTCTTCTTCAGTTATGATTAATGTTATCAAGGGCGTTTAATTATGATAGAACTCTATTGGAATAGCATATAGAGCATACAGAGCATATATAGAGCATTTATTACTTAACGTTGTTATTTCCACGTGTTGTGTTCTATTGTGAAATTCAAATATCATTCACGTATCAAAATTCAATAATACTAGATATGATGTCTTCTGTTCCTTGCATGATATGTTATTTGCATCATTAGATTGGTTGTGTATATTTTAAGAACACATTGAATGGTCATGTACACGTTGACTGGTCATGTACACGTGGAGCGTAATTCGCGGGGTAGCTCTATGCTCACCTTGTAATAAATATGAATGAATATAACGTGTATGCCCTATCCTGCACCGGGCTAGGACAACTTCTTCTCGACGAATGGGTCTTCTAGAAGAACGTCATTCTCCGAGTAACGGTTTAATTGAATGGAGTTTATTGTTAACCGACAAATCCCAAATGGCTTTATCAAGAGTTACGTATATATTTGTTAATACAACTTTTAAAATCAGTATAAGGTAATTTGGCATTAGACATATGTAAACGTAATGCTGCTTTAACAGCACTATCAGCTCTATCATTACCACGTATTCCTACATGGCTTAGAAGCCAGCAGAAAATAATAACAACTATATCAACTATAAGAGAATTGTACTTTTGTAAAAATTGAAGCACTACTGGGTTATCAAGTTTCATATTACCCAGGACTTAAAGAGATGAAACGTAATCAGAAAAGATTACAAAATTGTCATCGTCAGATTCCTGAATATAGTTTAAGGCAAGTTCAGTTGCTTAAGTTCAGCTGAAAAGATAGAGGCATTGTCAGGCAGGCGGCTCTTTATGCTGTGTTTGTGAACAACAACTGCCGCAGCTACCTTATCTCCATCTTTAGAACCATCTGTGTATATATGTTGAAAGTTACTGTATTTCGATTTAATTTCATTAAATTTGCTTTAAAAGACAGTAGGATCTGTACTGGATTTGTTACTATTACAAAGATCAAAAATAATTGTTGATATTTCCAAAGTCCACGGTGGAATTTGGCGTATCAAATTTAGGTCGATTTCAGTGTCTCTTAATTTTGGTTTAATACGAAGATCAAATGGTCAAATGGCCTTCAGATTTCGATCAAAACGAGGTTCATAAAAAGGATTAAAAACAGTATCGAAAGTTGGGTTTGAAGGGTTATATTGTAATTTAATGGCATACTGAAGGTCTAATTTGTCCGTCTATATCAACATATAGAATTTCGGCTGGTGATGTACGAAAGGCTCCTAAGGCGAGTCGTACTCCCTGATTATGTATAGGACCGAGCATCTGCAAGTATGACTTGCGAGTCGATCCATACACTATTGAGCCGTAGTCCAGCTTGGATCTGATAAGAGATCTATAGAGTTGTAAAAGTACTTTACGATCCGCTCCCCAATTAATGTTTGCAACAACTTTAAGTAAATTAAGAGCTTTAAGGGACTTGGCCTTCAAGTATTTAAGGTGTGGTATAAACGTTAATTCACGGTCGAAAATAAGACAAAGGAATTTTGTCTCATGCACTACTGGCATTGATGACCCATCTAGTGTTAGATGGGGGTCTTCATTGTTGAAGTTGTCTCTCATGTTTTTTGCACGATAACATATAACAAAGTCGTCAACATATAGAAAGCAGACCACACCAGGATTGATGCATTTAGCTATACTGTTATTTTTAATATTACAAAGTGTGACAGAGAGTATGCTGCCCTGTGGTACAAACATCTTCTGTTCATGAATGTCAGAGAGGGTTGAACCCATTCGGACACGAAACTGTCTAACATCTACGAAATTCTCTATAAACATTGGTAATCGGCCTCTAAGACCAATGTCATGTAGATCATTCATGATATCGTACTTCCATGCCGTATCATAAGCTTTCTCTAAGTCAAAAAATACAGCGACTAGATGTTCTTTCTTTACGAAAGCTTCCCTAATAAATGATTCAAATCGAATGAGATTGTCTGTTGTGCCTCGTTGGAGCCGGAATCCACTTTGATACTTTGTTATCCGTTTGTTAGACTGCAGGTACCAAACGAGTCTCTCATTAATCATTAGTTCTATGGTTTTACATATACAACTCGTTAAAGCAATAGGTCGATAATTTATTGGGTCCGTATGATCATTTCCGGGTTTGAGGTCTGGAATAACGATTGCATCCCGCCAAGAATCGGTGAGGTTTCCTGTAACCAAAACTTTATTTAATATATCACGAAGTGTAAAGAGACAGGTTTCAGGTAATTTTTTATTTAATGACACTTAAGCGTAAGTAAACGTTCACAATATGATAACAAAGTAACAGCAGTTATTGTAAAAAAACATCAACACATATATGCACTAAATAATCGTCCTCTACCTTGCTGTTATTGTCAATCACGGCTGCTCCGTTTACTTTAATAACTGCTATAAGCGTCTCCAAAATGTCACCTTATATCAACACTCAGATCATATCAGTGCACTGTTTACATCTACTTAATCCACTGTTCATTTGCTGCTGAGGAAACTACTTGGGATGTATTCTACACTGGGTCAGACAACACCTTTTGCATCAAATGGTGTCACGTCCTCCATATGTTCCTTCGTTTTATTGAATTATTTCCTATTTCGGCGGTTAATACCATCATCCCTAGTTTGTACTGAATATGATCTGCTGTTGTGAACATTAATAACTTTGGCGGGTTTCCAGATTTTCCCAAACTAAACTCCTACAGAATCATTCATAGAGAGGGGTTTAAGTGATCTTGTAGATTTGTCAAAATATTGTTTTTGTTTTGATTTTGACTGCTGCATGTTCTTTTGAATAGCACTAGGATCTACTGTGTTTGGTTTAAAAATCTTGCCTGTAAAAGGCACAACGGATTTTGTTCGTCTACCCATCAACAACCGAGCTGGTGTATCTCAAAGAACCGACTATATTAGACTACAGTCAACAGATAACTTTTTCCGTCAAATGTGAACAAGTCAGTACCAACTTTTTGATATTTGATACGGCCTTTGTGGGATCTCTTGGTTGATCAAAGGTTCTTTCGCATTTGAGTCACGGTGAGTAAGACATACCGAACATTGTAACAAGTGTTCAGTAATCTCTTTGGGCAAGACTGGCCAAAAGATGCGATCTTTTGTGCGCTCCAAAGTTTTGCTTACTCCAAAATGTCCTAAATGTACCTTCTGAATCATTTCCTGTCGGAGTAATTTAGGTACAAGTAACTTTTGTTCTTTGAATATTAAATCATCGTCTAAAGATAGTTCGTCTTTGTGGTTCTAATGCTCTAGCACAGATTTGTTGCAGACAGTGCGTGACTTACATAACTAGAATTACATATAGCGTTACCATGTCCCACGTCTTCTTAAGAGATGAGCGAAAGTTTAGCCTAGAGACATACAATCTCCAGGATTTCCTCTTGCAGAAGCCCGGGCAACAAGAGAATAAGGTAGTACAAAGGTAGTATGAACGTGATCATGACCATGGATCTCACGAAGTTTGTAAATCACGTCACCATAGAAGTCAGGTTGTGATAGTCCTTGTCGCAGAAGAGTTCTTAATTTACTTTTATATTTAGAAAGAAGATCCGGGTTACGATAATAAAGTTTTGCATCGGTTTTTCGAAGTTTATGTTAACGGTAGCCCTGATGTAGTAGCTTTTTAGTTATACAAAGATTACGATTATTAAAGGCCTCAACTCGAGTATAAGCTCTAGAAAAACGAATAAGTTGAGACACATAGACCCCATAAAAAGTTACTCGGGAAACATCCCCATCTAAATGGGGATAATTAACAATATCAAAATTAAAATCATCTCTCTTGCCATAGATTTTGCTAATTATTTTTTTCCAAATTCAATAGACAGATGTAAATCGAGAAAAGAAGCGTTAATATCAGAAATATTAGCTTTGTTAAGTTGAAGTTCTTTAAGATATATATTACTAACCGTAGTAAAAATAAAGTGTTGTCAATGTTCAATATGTCATGGGTTAACGGGTTAGGGTAAAACACTAACCCTAACCGTAAGCCTTACATGTATGTGAAATTCACATAGTTTACATATGTGCCGCATATGTATCTCACGTATGTCTTTCATATGAATGTAAAACATATGCAATACATATGAAAACAATTTTTAATAAATAACATTGAAACATAAACAGGTCGTTTTACCTTTTTCTACTATATTCTGCAAGAATTATATAAAAGCTTAGTTGTATTTAATCTATGGTAGTTTCATATGAAATACATATGTGTACATTCCATATGTGCCACATGTGTATTATTTTAACATGAACAATACATGTGGTACATAAGTGCTACATATGTAACTTTAGATATGTGGCTTATATGTAAATAACATGATGTAAATGCAAGTAACATGCAAATAATAAAAAAAATAACACTCAGTGGCACACGTCACAACATTTTTCCTATGTACAAAGAACTTCTATAACATAAAACCACTTTCTTATTTCTGATGTATGTTAAAAACCGTAACTAATGACATTGAAAACATACATCATGCATACGGATTGGATATCAGAAACAACAGAATTGCCGACGTATGTTAATATAGTTTTATTTATTTGTTTGTAAATTACATTTTTATTCAAGTCACAAATATACAATCACGAGCGAGCAAACATAAACAGAATAAATATAGAAATAAATATGCTTGTTGTATTGTAAATGTAGGTGATGATCAAATATGGCGAAGAAGATGGATCTTTGCTGCTGTTTTGTATAAGGCTGGCAGACAGACGCACGAACATCAGAATTGTCTCAACACCCTGTGGAAACAATAATAGTAATTAGAGTACGTACAATACAAAAGCAATATTGTTTTTCGTGCAATATTATAAATTGTGATAGAAAATCGTTTAAACAATTGCAGTTATGCCACACGTCCGCATCAATACTTGAAGTTGTTTTATTAAATTTAAATTTAGTTTATCACAATACTGGTGTCAACGAATGAGTTAAACAGCTTTTTAATGTGCAACCATTTCTAACCCTATAAACCGATTTAGTATCAACCAACTAAAGTTGAGTCGAGTCCATTTTACCCAATGAAGGGATAAACGGGTCATCTTAAACTTGCATGAACTACACAATGCAAAATAATATATGTGTATCAGTTCAGCGGAGAAACTCATTTGTGAAAACTCGGTCAATCCCATCATTCTTCCGGATTACGCCTCGTGTGTAGGTATTATACCACTAATTATTTCCCCCATAGACACCAATGTTAAAGTGTCACATATTAATGATTTGGTGCAAATTCAACTCAAGTATGGATAATGCACCTTTCTCTCTTGTTGTAACCCATGTTACCTGAGATTGTATATAATAAAAGATTTGTTCTGTTCAAAAAAAAAAAAAAAAAAAAAAAAAAGCAGTGTAATGTTCATATAGAAAACTAATTGTCTACTTGAAAACTCAGCACAAAAGGTGGGGTCACAAGACATGTAAAAAAGTTCTTGTTTGTTTGCTAAACAGTTCAGCGGTACAGCTGTTTTGATTGTGAGCAATGTTTCATTGCTCACAAAGTGTAAGCATAGAGTCGGAATTACGAAAATGTTCATGAGTGATCCAGTAAAACTTATTAATACGCTTCTTATACATACAACCACGAAATCGAATAGAAATTGGCAGTTTTCCTCTACTTATAACGCCCGTTTTCATCAAAAGAGGAGGGATTACTTCTTATTATAGGAACTAAATTCGACTACACGTCGGAGGCTTACATGTAATTAGTGTTGGTAAACCTGTATATCGACGCATCGGTATGTTTAAAATCTTGACATTCTTTAAGCCGGAAGGCAACGGCACAGAAAACAGTGCACTGTTGCTTAGCTGTTGCTATGTAAACAATAAAGCCATTAACCACACGAGCTTTTGTATACTTTGCGTTGCATAATTGTTATTTACGATACACATGAAGGTTTTATCACTGCTTTCATGTAACTAAACTATAAATGGAGCAATTGGCTACATGACCCGGCATAACTGTGATGATAACTTTGATTTAATGCAAATTCGTTTTTTGCAGGAATCGAAGTCGTCTGACGCTTAGGATGACGTGACCAATCTGGAAACCTGCGAGTTGCTTTCAAGTTATGATTCGAAGCAGTGTACGAGATGCTGCGAATGCAGGCAAACGCTTAAGGCAATGTTCTTCCATTTCAATCCTTTTTTTGTTGTTTGATGTATAACATAATATGTGTGTATGTTATTGGAAAGAAACTATGTTTTAATCAAATGCGCCCAGCAAATGGCGTGTGTGTTATTTAGTCACTATCTACAAATGATGTTACAGCTACTTACATGTACGGTTTATCGGCCGGTGGATGCGGCGGAAGCGTTCACAATGGTGATGGTACTTCCGGTTGCGGGGGTGGCTGATTTATTGAGGAACAGCATGCAGACCAAGAACAGCAGCGCCAACATCCCCAACACTGAAAATGGTGCATACATATTGTTATTGTATACCTTTACGTGTATGCGAACTGGTTTTAAAGTTTCTATAACCAAGAATTGATTGAATGAGTTCCCGGGTCTAACACCATCGTCAAGTCAAATTATTTGTTTTTGAATACCTACACTTGTGTTAAATAATGATATATTTCATTTGAATCGTGTTTTACGTCATGTTTAGCAAATGTTTAGCACATGGAGAGGTCATATGTGACGGTCGAGATGTTAAGGTAGTTGCAGACCAACCCTTTCTTCCTGGGTAGAGCCAGTACCGTATTCCTCCCACCATCCGTAAGAATCCTATTATCCTGTTTTAAACATACTAATTATGAAGAATTGTATATTAATTGCTTTCAAATATACAGCAGCAGAGGATTTAACGGAGGTTTGGGATGATGTTCTTCGTGATACTTGTTCATTTTTTAATTGTGGATAAAAACAGAAATGTAATTTATTTCCATGTTAATATTTATACTATTATTATCACTAATATAATGAATAAACAAATGCAATGTATGTAACAAAAGAAATCTATACATTGCTTAGGATCCAGTCTTTATGAAACTATTCACTTACATCATTAACGACGCGAAAAATGAATTTCATTTTACAAGTGAGAATTAAATTTGCCTTATATCCAGTTCCGTGAATCCAGTTATTAATTAATCAATAGTAAACCTGTAAGAAGGCCACCAACTATAATAATAATATTATATGTTATTTAAACTCAGCTGTCATTCATAACCAAAAACATTGTCAATAGAATATATAGATGTTTTGAAAGATCCACTTACATCCACCGTTTCCGCCTTGCTGGGCGCCGTAACCGCCGTATCCACCGCCGTATCCACCGAAATAATTGGCGGAGGCCAGACCGAGGACTGCCATGAGGGCGAGGACGGCGATGATGCAAGCTTTCATTATTATGTCTGAAAAGAAATTATGAAAAAATGTGATTTACCTCAATGTTCACTCTTCTCGATCATGTTTCAGCTAGTAAACAATATATTAATTTACAATTTCTCAATTACTAAAACCCAGTTACATCCTAACCAAGAGTCATCGATGCTAACCCAGTGCGATGGCCAAGCACGCTCACGTATATTAAATCCCAAATGTTTGAATTAAATCAGTGTTTTATTTAAAAGTTGAATGTTGAATTCCATGACGTCAGCAGCGTTTGCTCATATTAACAGCACTCAGATATGTTTTACCATGCCTGTATATACGTCTTTGCCCATTTGCATAATGCAACGCGTCTACAGAATAATCACACCCGTTTAAACAATGATTGAACGATTTAATTGTTTCCTAAACATGCGAATCAAATTAAATTTAAATGGTTCTAATAGCTTTAGTACCAAAAATATCGTGCCTTTGGAGATGATTATGATAAAAATCAGTGCAAGAGAGACAACTACTGTCGGTATATTTTCAAACATTGGAATAACCATTTTCTATTGAGACACACTGGATGCGTGCGAACGCGTCTATTTTCTTACGTATATATACTACGACTGATTAAGTTTGACGCATTCAAAATGAAAGCATTTCGAATTACCGTGTGGTGTTCGAAGTCAGCAAACTGAGATACCTCAATGGCTCTTCTAACCGTATTTATATTGAATGACCCGGAAGTAAAACATGATTGAACTGAGGCACGCGATGGACCGGAAGCACTTGCTAAGGTGTGGAAATAGATGTAATATGTCTCGACAGCCGTTATCTACAATGATGTTGTCACGTCAGGCCGTCATATCCATATGGCTTGAGGTTGATATGTACTTCTTGATCAGTTTGTTGACAAAAGTCAAACAATTTGA
The DNA here is from genome assembly GCA_037043455.1 of Cyrtodaria siliqua. Lineage (NCBI taxonomy): Eukaryota > Metazoa > Mollusca > Bivalvia > Adapedonta > Hiatellidae > Cyrtodaria > Cyrtodaria siliqua. The sequence goes on from JAWPHD010008268.1 coordinate 25,382, forward strand.
ACAAGTTTGAACCTCAAGCATTACTGTTTTTAATTAAAGAAACTAACCCTCCGAATAACGGTAAAAAATGTACTACTAAACCGTTTATCAAAACTCTAGCCAGGTGTTCGGGTCCTGTAATATTTGTATATGTGCCGATTCAAAGTAAAGGTTTATTCAAGGGTTTTTAAAATACCCGTGATTGAATATGCGCAACATGAGTTTTGAGTTGGTAACTCTAAATTTGATGCTCCCTATTTGGGTTTGGTCTGGGTGGTTATAGTAGTATACATTTTGTCCACAGAGTTTGGATTCTCGAAAAAGGTAAATACTAATTTATATACATGTAAGCCGTTGTCGTTAGATTAAGAAACGGTGTACCATTGTTGTAAATGTTGCCTGTTGATGGCGGGATAGCTACTTTCAGTTTGTAAACTTGCACTGTTGTGTACGTACCGAATATACAGATTGCATTTTGTTTATAGTATACATGCAGAGTGCCTTCTTTGAGAAAGTGTCAATTCTTGCTGATGGTGGGAAGTATACAGTACTGGTTCTACCCAAGAACATACTGGTTCTACCCAAAAACAATGGGCTGTCTGCCTCTACCATAAAAAGAATCGACCGTCATATATGGCCTAAAATGACGTATAACATCATACAAACAATCAAACAAAAGCCTTTTTGGTTAGATACATGTATACAGATTTCCACCTTCTTTTTACAGTATACGGGTACACAGATAAACAGTTTTATGTAATATAGGGGAATACAGGTTGACTTGTTTGAAACGGATGCATATACATCTGATTTGATTTAAACATATTTTATTGCCATATATGTACAAGTACAATGCAATCGGGTCGGGCCACTAGTGCTACCCACATTAGTTACGGCCCTTCCCTACAATGGAGTTTTAACAAATATAATGAATGGCAATTGCTATTAACACGTATCAATACACTGGATTAACTACAACATGATATGTAGTAGAACATGTTAAGATAATAAGAAAATAGAAATAAAAAATAATAATAAAGAAAAAGTAAAAGTGGAAGAAAGAATAATGCAACACATGTGACATCTATACACATTGTATTTGTTTAAAGAAGCGGTTTATAAAAACTTTATCCATGTGTTCATGTCATATAATAATGTGAATGTGCCAATTAAAGGTATACATTTATTAGCGGGTCCTTAAAACATCAGTGATTGAATATGCGTAAATATGAATTGGTAACTCCAGTTTTGGGGTTTCGCATATATGTGGCTATTGTTGGCGGTATAGCTACTTTAAAATGACGGGATTATTGCCTTCGTTGTCAATAAACGGGTTTCTTTTTTAGTTTTTTTTAGTAGAATTTAAATGTACATCGTTTGGTTAGATTATTGAAGTGTGAAATAAAGATTCTGTCTACTGGGTCCTCGTCCAATAGAACTACGTTAACTAACCTCATACTATTTCAACAAATACATCAAAATATAGAAAGTATACCTATGAATTGATTCACTGTTGCAATATTAGTTTCCCATTTTATCATATTTACGCAATACATGTATAAGTCATATCTTAACCTGATGCTGGCAACGTTGATGTGTTGTTAATAATAGTATTTTACACTTGAAATTCATACAAAGGCGAACTGGAAATGTAGCATTCGCAGACCATAGTCACTAAACACCTCCCACAAAACAACAACACTGCTATCAGAAATAATAAAATTAATGAAGAGTGAGACATGACAAATGTAAATGGATTGACAATAGCGACACCGCTTTGGAACAGTCAGTGGCAACTAAAACATTCTCACATCAACCTCAAGCAAAGTAGACATTTCGTGAAAATACAAAATAAACCGTTCTTCTTCAGTTATGATTAATGTTATCAAGGGCGTTTAATTATGATAGAACTCTATTGGAATGGAGCATAAACAGAGCATTTATTACTTCACGTTGTTATTTCCACGTCTTGTGTTCTATTGTGAAATTCAAATATCATTCACGTATCAAAATTCAGTTATACTAGATATATAGTCTTCTGTTCCTTGCATGATATGATATGTGCATCATTAGATTGGTTGTGTATATCTTAAGAACACATTGAATGGTCATGTACACGTTGACTGGTCATGTACACGTGGAGCGTAATTCGCGGGGTAGCTCTATGCTCACCTTGTAATAAATATGAATGAGTATAACGTGTATGCCCTATCCTGCACCGGTATAGGATAACTTCTTCTCGACGAATGGGTCTTCTAGAAGAACGCCATTCTCCGAGTAACGGTTTATTTGAATGGAGTTTATTGTTAACCGACAAATCCCAAGTGGCTTTATCAAGAGTTACGAATATATGTGTTAATACAACTTTTAAAATTAGTATAAGGTAATTTGGCATTAGACATATGTAAACGTAATGCTGCTTTAGCAGCACTTTCAGCTCTATCATTATCAAGTATTCCTACATAGCTTAGAAGCCAGCAGAAAATAATAACAATTATATCAACTATAAGAGATTTGTACTTTTGTAAAAATTGAAGCACTACTGGGTTATCAAGTTTCATATTACCCAGGACTTGAAGAGATGACACGGAATCAGAAAAGATTACAAAATTGTCATCGTCAGATTCCTGAATATAGTTTAAGGCAAGTTCAGTTGCTTAAGTTCAGCTGAAAAGATAGAGGCATTGTCAGGCAGGCGGCTCTTTCTTCTGTGTTTGTGAACAACAACTGCCGCAGCTACCTTATCTCAATCTTTAGAACCATCTGTGTATATATGTTGAAAGTTACTGTATTTCGATTTAATTTCATTAAATTTGCTTTAAAAGACAGTAGGGTCTGTACTGGATTTGTTACTATTACAAAGATCGAAAATAATTGTTGATATTTCCAAAGTCCACAGTGGAATTTGTGGTACTTTGCACTTGGCATATCAAATTTAGGTCGATTTCAGTGTCTCTTAATTTTGGTTTAATACGAAGACCAAATGGTCAAATGGCCTTCAGTTTTCGATCAAAACGAGGTTCATAAAAAGGATTAAAAACAGTATCGAAAGTTGGGTTTGAAGGGTTATATTGTAATTTAATGGCACTCTGAAGGACTACTTTGTCCCATCTATGAGACACTGATGGTTCATTAGCTTCAACATATAGAATTTCGGCAGGTGATGTACGAAAGGCTCCTAAGGCGAGTCGTACTCCCTGATTATGTATAGGACCAAGCATCTGTAAGTATCCTTCTTGTTTGTCTGTTTGCGTGTTTGTTTCTGTGTTTTGTGGTTTACTGTCCTCCTTGAATGCTACTTTCCCTGTCCGATCTTTTTATATTTCTTTTGTGAGTCGATCCATATACTATTGAGCCGAAGTCCAGCTTGGATCTGATAAGAGATCTATAGAGTTGTAAAAGTACTTTACGATCCGCTCCCCAATTAATGTTTGCAACAACTTTAAGTAAATTAAGAGCTTTAAGGGACTTGGCCTTTAAGGTGTGGTATAAACGTTAATTCACGGTCGCAAAAAAGACAAAGGAATTTTGTCTCATGTACAACTGGTATTGATGACCCATCCAGTGTTAGATGGGGGGTCTTCATTGTTGAAGTTGCCTCTCATGTTTTTTGCACGATAACATATAACAAAGTCGTCAACATATAGAGAGCAATACACACTAGGATTGATGCATTTAGCTATACTGTTATTTTTTATATTACAAAGTGTGACAGAGAGTATGCTGCCTTGTGGTACACCCATCGCCTGTTCATGAATGTCAGCGAGGGTTGAACCCATTCGGACACGAAACTGTCTATCATCTAAAAAATTCTCTATAATAATTGGTAATCGGTCTCTAAGACCAATGTCATGAAGATCATTCATGATATCGTACTTCCATGCAGTATCATAAGCTTTCTCCAAGTCAAAAAATACAGCGACTAGACGTTCATTCTTTACGAAAGCTTCCCTAATAAATGATTAAAATCGAATGTGATTGTCTCTTGTACCTCGTTGGCATCGGAATCCACTTTGATACTTTGTTATCCGTTTGTTAGACTCTAGGTACCAAACGAGTCTCTCATTAATCATTAGTTCAATGGTTTTACATATACAATTCGTTAAAGCAATAGGGCGATAATTTATTGGGTTCGTATGATCATTTCCGGGTTTGAGGTCTGGAATAACGATTGCATCCCGCCAAGAATCGGGGCGGGTTTCCTGTCACCAAATCTTTATTTAATATATCACAAAGTGTAAAGAGACAGGTTTCAGGTATTTTTTTATATAATGACACTTAAGCGTAAGTAAACGTTCAAAATATGATAACAAAGTAACAGCAGTTATTGTAAAAAAACATCAACACATATATGCTCTAAATAATCGTCCTCTACCTTGCTGTTATTGTCAATCACGGCTGCTCCGTTTAGTTTAATAACTAGTAAACGTCTCCAAAATGTCACTAATATTAACACTCAGATCATATCTGTGCATTGTTTACATCTACTTAATCCACTGTTCATTTGCATAAAGCTTGTTCGGTTTGACCTCTCTTCCAGACCGTGTTCTATATGAGGCGTTAGGACTTAAAGGCACAGGATGTGAAGAATCTGGGACAGGCTCTGCTGAGGAAACTACTTGGGATGTATTCTACACTGGGTCAGACAACACCTTTTGCATCAAATGGTGTCACGTCCTCCATATGTATCTTCGTTTTATTGAATTATTTCCTATTTCGGCGGTTAATACCATCATCCCTAGTTGGTACTGAATATGATCTGCTGTTGTGAACATTAATAACTTTGGCGGGTTTCCAGATTTTCCCAAACTGAACTCCTACAGAATCATTCATAGAGAGGGGTTTAAGTGATCTTGTAGATTTGTCAAAATATTGTTTTTGTTTTGGTTTTGACTGCTGCATGTTCTTTTGAATAGCACTAGGATCAAATGTGTTTGGTTTAAAAATCTTGCTTGTAAAAGGCACAACGGATTTTGTTCGTCTACCCATCAACAACTGAGCTGGTGTATCTCAAAGAACCGACTATAGTAGTCTACAGTCAACAGATACTTTTTTCCGTCAAATGTGAACAAGTCAGTACCAATTTTTTGATACGGCCTTTGTCGGATCTCTTGTTTGATCAAAGGTTCTTTTGCATTTGAGTCACGGTGAGTAAGACATACGGAACATTGTAAAAAAAGAGTATGATAATGGACCTTTGGAAACGGCCGAGCACGACACATACGAAATATTGCAGTCTCGGTTTGATTGAGACTGTTCATGAGCGGTAGTAAAATATGCTAGCTACCGCTCGCGCCCTCTAGCCCCGGGTTGATCAGAACTCAATATTCATCAAATCAACAGCACAAAATTTTAACCATCCCGAAGATGGCATGCATATGGCGGTGGACATGGAGTTGACGTCTTCCCCATGTCGTACGGCGTATGGTCCCAGTATCTAATAAAGTGAAAGGCCCCGAAGAGCGAAATAAACATAATGGAATTTAGTTGGGAGCTACACGTGTTCAGTAATCTCTTTGGGCATGACTGGCCAAAATATGCGATCTTTTGCGCGCTCCAAAGATGTGCTTACTCCAAAATGTCCTAAGTGAACCTTCTGAATCATTTCCTGTCGGAGTAATTTAGGTACAAGTAACTTTTGTCCTTTGAATATTAAATCATCGTCTAAAGATAGTTCGTCTTTGTGGTTCTAATGCTCTAGCACAGATTTGTTGCAGTCAGTGCGTGAACTTGGCCACCCCTGCGTTATAGTCTGTATCAAAGTTTGCATCTGTGGGTCGTGGTTAATAGCTCTCCTCGGTCTCGTCGGTCTGTGACAAACAACAAATTGACCGTATGTACGTGAAGGTCAAGTCCCTCAATTAAATTTGGATACGTGTCTGGAAGTGATTGTCTTGACAAATAATCACTAATGGGCAAATATTTTACTCTAACATGACGCACTTCAATATTCTTCTTTTGAAGCTGCAACATCATACGCTGAATGCGGTGGGGCTACTGAAAGCTTTTTTTCATGATAGCTTATCTTGGTTTGTGATCTGAATGCACCTTAACTGGTCTTGCAAAAACTGGATGAAAGCCTTTGTAGCCAAACAGTATAGCCAACAATTCCTTTTCTATTTGTGCACAACTATTTCAGTTTGTGCCAGACTTTTAGACGCGAAGGCTACGTCAGGTAAATGTTTTAATAATTGATAATGGATATCATCAGGACCAGCTGATGTATCATGAGCCTTTTTAAGGGATTCTCGAAGTTCTTTGAGAGTGAACAGTTTATTGTATTTCTCCAAATGTTTCGACTTGAAATTGAGGTTCTACTATTATTTTAGTTTCATATTTTATTTTATAAATTATGGTTGACAATTTTCAGAAGAAAAGATTTTAGAAAAAGCTTCTGGCGAAGTGTTTGTAATATCTTTGACAGGTGTTATATCTTCATTATCAGTTTTAAGATGACTTACACAACTAGAATTACATTTACCGTTTATTTTCCGGACCATGTCCAACGTTTTCTTAAGAGATGAGCGAGAGTTTATCTTAGAGACATAAGATCTCCGGGATTTCCACTTGCAGAAGCCCGAGCAACAACAGAATAAGGTAATATAAAGGTAGTATGAACGTGATCATGACCATGGATCTAACGAAGTTTGTAAATCACGTCACCATAGAAGTCAGGTTGTGGTAGTCCTTGTCGCAGAAGAGTTCTTAATTTACTTTTATATTTAGAAAAAAGATCCGGGTTACGATAATGAAATTTTGCAACAGTTTTACGAAGTTTATGGTAACGGTAGCCCTGATGGAGTAGCTTTTTAGTTATACAAAGATTACGAATATTAAAGGCCTCAACTCGAGTATAAGCTCTAGAAAAACGAGTAAGTTGAGACACATAGACCCCATAAGAAGTTGCTCGGGAAACATCCCCAACTAAATCGGGATAATTAACAAAAAAAAATTAAAATATCTCTCTTGCCATAGAGTTTGCTAATTATTTTTTTCCAATTTCAATTGACAGATGTAAATCGAGAAAAGAAGCGTTAATATCAGAAATATTAGCTTTGTTAAGTTGAAGTTCTTTAGGATATATATTATTAACCGTAGTAAAAAATAAAGTGTTGTCAATGTTCAATATGTCATGGGTTAACGGGTTAGGGTAAAACACTAACCCTAACCTTAAGCCTTTGGTTTATTATACTCCCAGGAACCACATTTTGTGAGTAATTTCGATACTCCTCTTGTGGTATAACTTAACGACAATATCATCACAATAAGGTACGCAATCGTGAAAACACGGCCAGTCCCGCCATTCTTCGGATTAGGCTGCAAAGCAGTGTACAAGATGTTTGACTCTAAGGTACGCTTTCCGACCTCATATGACGTAGTGAGTTATAAACAGAATCTCAAACTCGTGATCAGTTATTTTTGTATTCATTGAAAAAAGTATATGTACGAGTATCACAAAATTTTCCGTTTTATAATTTATATAATAAATAGGTACTCGTGTAAGATCCGCCATTAATAATTGCTTCTGTACGGAAGTACATACTGAACAAATACTTAAGTTTGTATTAACACGCATTCTTAAGCTTAATTACATTGCACTCAATAACATCAAGCTACATAGGAAAAATATATGTATGTGAAATTCACATAGTTTACATATGTGCCGCATATGTATCTCACGTATGTCTTTCATATGAATGTAAAACATATGCAATACATATGAAAACAATTTTTAATAAATAACATTGAAACATAAACAGGTCGTTTTACCTTTTTCTATAATATTCTGCAAGAATTATACAAAAGCTTAGTTGTATTTAATCTATGGTAGTTTCATATGAAATACATATGTGTACATTCCATATGTGGCACATGTGTATTATTTTAACATGAACAATGTGGTACATATGTGCTACATATGTAACATTTACATATGTGGCTTATATGTAAATAACATGATGTAAATGCAAGTAACATGCAAATAATAAAAAAATAACACTCAGTGGCACACGTCAGAACATTTTTCCTTTGTACAAGAACATCTATAACACAGACAAAACCACTTTCTTATTTCTGATGTAGTGTTAAAAACCATCACTAATGACATAAAACACATACATCATGTACGGATTGGATATCAGAAACAACAGAATTGCCGACGTATGTTAATATGGTTTTATTTATTTGTTTGTATATTACATTTTTATTCAAGTCACAAATATACAATCACGAATGAGCAAACATAAACAGAATAAATACAGAAATAAATATGCTTGTTGTATTGTAAATGTAGGAGCAAATATGGCGAAGAAGATGGATCTTTGCTGCTGTTTTGTATAAGGCTGGCAGACAGACGCACGAACATCAACATTGTCTCAATACCCTGTGGAAACAATAATAGTAATTAGAGTATGTACAATACAAAAGCAATATTGTTTTTCGTGCAATATTATAAAGTGACATAGAAAATCGTTTAAACAATTGCAGTTATGCCACACGTCCGCATGAATATGCCACACGTCCGCATGAATACCTGAAGTTGTTTTATTACTGGTGTCAACGAATGAGTTAAACAGCTTTTTAATGTGCAACCATTTCTAAGAAATATAAAAAGATCGGACAGGGAAAGTAGCATTCAAGGAGGACAGTCAACCACAAAACACAGAAACAAACATAGAAACAGACAAACAAGAAGGCAAAAGTAATAATAAAAGTAAACGACATCACAAACACAAAAGGGTTGACAATAGGGATACCGCCTTGGAACGGTCAGTGACAAAGTAGGCCATTGGGGGTTTAAACCGGTTCTAGGGTGTACCAAACCTCACACTAACCCCTAGGTCATCCCATTAAAACAGGACAGTGTAAATAAAGAAACCCTATAAATTTAGTTTACCACAATACTGGTGTCAACGAATGAGTTAAACAGCTTTTTAATGTGCAACCATTTCTAACCCTATAAACCGATTTAGTATGAACCAGCTAAAGTTGGGTAGAGTCCATTTTACCCAATGAAGGGGTGATAGGGTCATCTTAAACTTGCATGAACTATGCAAAATAATATATGTGTATCAGTTCAGCGGAGAAGCCCATTTGTGAAATCTCGGTCAATCCCATCATTCTTCCGGAGTACGCCTCGTGTGTAGGTATTATAGCACTAATTTTTTTCTCCATAGACACCAATGTTAAAGTGTCACATATTATTGATTTGGTGCAAATTCAACTCAAGTATGGATAATGCAGCAGTGTAATGTTCATATAGAAAACTAATTTTCCACTTGAAAACTCACCACAAAAGGTGGGGTCACAAGACATGTAAGAAAGTTCTAGTTTGTTTGCTAAACAGTTCAGTACCAGCTGTTTTCATTGATTGACTGTTTTCATTGCTCACAAAGTGTAAGCATAGAGTCGAAATTTCAAAACTGTTCATCAGTGATCCAGTAAAACTTATTAATACGCTTCTTATACATACAACCACAAAATCGAATAGAAATGAGCAGTTTTCCTCTACTTATAATTCCCGTTTTCATCAAAAAAGGAGGGATTACTTCTTATATAGGATCTACATTCGGCAAAACTAAGTCGGAGGCTTACATGTAATTAGTGGTAGTAAACCTGTATATCGACGCATCGGTATGTTCGAAATAATGACATTCTTTAAGCCGGAAGGCAACGGCACAAAAAACTGTGCACTGTTGCTTAGCTGTTGCTATGCAAACAATAAAGCCATTAACCACACGAGTTGGTGTATACTTTGCGTTGCATAATTGTTATTTACGATACACATGAAGGTTTTATCACTGCTTTCATGTAAGTGTACGAGATGCTGCGAATGCAGGCATACTCTATAGACAAAGTTCTTCCATTTTAATCCTTTTTTTGTTGTTTGATGTATAACATAATTCTGTATATATGTGTGTATGTTATTTGGAAAGAAACTATGTTTTAATCAAATGCGCCCAGCAAATGGCGTGTGTGTTATTTAGTCACTATCTACAAATGATGTTACAGCTACTTACATGGACGGTTTATCGGCCGGTGGATGCGGCGGAAGCGTTCACAATGGTGATGGTACTTCCGGTTGCGGGGGTGGCTGATTTATTGAGGAACAGCATGCAGACCAAGAACAGCAGCGCCAACATCCCCAACACTGAAAAGGGCGCATACATATTTTTATTGTATACCTTTACGTGTATGCGAACTGGTTTTAAAGTTTCTATAACCAAGAATTGATTTAATGAGTTCCCGGGTTTAACACCATCGTCAAGGTAAATTATTTGTTTTTGAATACCTACACTTGTGTTAAATAATGCTATATTTCATTTGAATCGTGTTTTACGTGATGTTTAGCAAATGTTTAGCACATGGAGAGGCCATATGTGACGGTCGAGATGTTAAGGTAGAGGCAGACCACCCCATTTTTCCTGGGTAGAGCCAATACCGTATTCATCCCACCATCCGGAAGAATCCTATTAACCTATTTTAAGCATACTAATTATGAAGAATTGTATAATTGCTTTCAAATATACAGGAGCAGCGGATTTAACGGAGGTTTGGGATGATGTTCATCGTGATACTTATTATTTTTTAATTGTAGATAAAAACAGAAATGTAATTTATTTCCATGTTAATATGTATACTATTTTTATCACTGATATAATAATTAAACAAATGCAATGTATGTTAAAAAAAAACCATCTATACATTGCTTAGGCTCCAGTATTTATGAAACTATTCACTTACATCATTAACGATGCGAAACAATTAATTTCATTATACAAGTGAGATTACATTCGCCTTATATCCAGTTCCGTGAATCCAGTTATAAAGTAATAAATATTAAACCTGTAAGAAGGCCACCAACTATACTAATATTGTTATATGTTATTTAAACTCAGCTGTCATGCATAACCAAAAACATTGGCAACAGAATATATAGATGTTTTGAAAGATTCACTTACATCCACCGTTTCCGCCTTGCTGGGCGCCGTAACCACCGTATCCACCGCCGAATCCACCGAAATAATTGGCGGAGGCCAGACCGAGGACTGCCATGAGGGCGAGGACGGCGATGATGCAAGCTTTCATTATTATGTCTGAAAAGAAAACCGGCGAATATAGGTTAATTTTTTCACAGCCAAATTATTTATGATTTACCTCAATGTTCACACTTTTCAAATCATGTTTCATCTAGTAAGCAATATATTAATTTACAGTTTCACAATTACTAAAACCCAGTTTCATCCCAACCAAGAGTCATCGATGGCCATGCATGCTCATGTATATTAACTCCAGAATGTTTGAATTAAATCAGTGTTTTATTTAAAAGTTGAATGTTGAATTCCACGACGTCAGCAGCGTTTGCTCATAATAACAGCACTCATATGTTTGACCATGCCTGTGTATACGTCTTTGCCCATTTGCATAATGCAACGCGTGTACAGAATAACCACACCCGTTTAAACAATAACTGAACGATTTAATTGTTTCCGAAACATGCGAATCAAATTATATTTACATTGTGTTCTCGTAGCTTTAGTACCAACAATATCGTGCCTTTGGAGATTGATTCGATAACAATTTTGCAAGAGAGACAACTGCCGTCGGCGTATTTTCAAACATTAGAATAACCATTTTCTATTGAGACACACTGGACCCGTGCGCAGTAGCTCCGCTTCCTCTAAGTTTTATTTAAAGTTAGACCTATTTTTTTAACAAAATATATCAAGTGAATACAAATATATACAATTAACCGTCAATAACGCGTCTATTTTGTTACGTATATATACTACCACTTATTAAGTTTCATGCATTCAAAATGAAAGCATTTCGACTTACCGTGTGGTGTTCGAAGTCAGCAAACTGAGATACCTCAATGGCTCTTCTCATCGTATTTATATTAAATAACCCGGAAGCAAAACATGTTTGAACTCAGGCGCGCGATGACCCGGAAGCACATGCTGCGCGCGACGACCCGGAAGCTAAGGTGTGGAAATAGATGTAATATGTCTCGACAGCCGTTATGTACAATGATATTGTCACTTCAGACCGCCATATCCATTTGAAGGTTGATGTGTATTCCTATTGTTGACAAAAGTCAAACAATTTGAACAAGTTTGAACCTTAAGCATTACTGTTTTTAATTAAAGAAACTAACCACCAAATAACGGTAAAAATGCACCACGAAACCGTTTATCAAAACTCTAGGCAGGTGTTCAGGTCATGTAATAATGTATATGTGCCGATTCAAAGTAAAGGTTTATTCAAGGGTTTTTAAAATGCCCGTGATTGAATATGCGCAAAATGAATTTTGAGCTGGTAACTCTTAATTCGGCACTTTATTTGGGGTTTTGTCTGGCTGGTTATAGTAGTATATATTTTGTCCATAGAGTTTGGGCTCTCGAAAAAGGTAAATAATAATTTATATATCTCGTCGTCGGTAGATTAAGAAACGGTGAACCATTGTTGTTAAGTTGCCTGTTGATGGCGGGATAGCTTCTTTCAGGTTGTAAACTTGCACTGTTGTGTACATACCGGGTATACAGATTGCCGACACTGTTGTGTACATACCGAGTATACAGATTGCCGACACTGTTGTGTACATACCGGGTATACAGATTTCCGACACTGTTGTGTACGTACCGGGTATACAGATTGCCGACACTGTTGTATACATACCGGGTATACAGATTGTCGACACTGTTGTGTACGTACCGAGTATACAGACTGCCGACACTGTTGTGTACGTATCGCGTATACAGATTGCCGACACTGTTGTTATGTACCAGGTATACAGATTGCCGACACTGTTGACAGATTGCCGACACTGTTGTGTACATACCGGGTATACAGATTGTCGACACTGTTGTGAACGTATCGAGTATACAGATTGCCGACACTGTTGTGTACATATCGAGTATACAGATTGCCGACACTGTTGTGTACGTATCGAGTATACAGATTGCCGACACTGTTGTGTACATACCGAGTATACAGATTGTCGACACTGTTGTGTACGTACCGGGTATACAGATTGCCGACACTGTTGTGTACATATCGAGTATACAGATTGTCGACACTGTTGTGTACATACCGGGTATACAGATTGCCGACACTGTTGTGTACATATCGAGTATACAGATTGTCGACACTGTTGTGTACGTACCGAGTATACAGATTGTCGACACTGTTGTGTACGTATCACGTATACAGATTGCCGACACTGTTGTGTACATATCGAGTATACAGATTGTCGACACTGTTGTGTACGTACCGAGTATACAGATTGTCGACACTGTTGTGTACGTATCGCGTATACAGATTGCCGATTTTGTTTTAAGTATACATGTATGCAGAGTGCCTTCTTTGAGAATTCTTACGGATGGCGGGAATTATACATTAATGGTTCTACCAAGGAACAATGGGCTGTCTGCCTCTACCACAAAATAATCGACCGTCATATATTGCCTAAAATGACGTATACAGATTTCCGCCTTCTTTTGACAACATACTGGTACAAATATGAAGTGTTTTATGTAATATACGGGAATTCAGGTTGACTTGTTTGAAAACGTATGCATATACATCTATACATATTGCATTTGTTTAAGGAAGCGGTTTATCAAAACTCTATCCAGGTGTTCAGGTTATATAATAATGTGGATGTGCCAATTAAAGGTATAAATTTATTAGCGCGTCCTTAAAACATCAGTGATTGAATATGCGTAAATGAATTATGAATTGGTAACTCCAGTTTTGGGGTTTCGCTTAGCTGGTTTAAGCCGTATATATTGTGTATATAGAATGGATTCTCAAAATATGCAAGTTACATACATATATATAGGTTTAAAAACGGATAGCTACTTTAAAATGACGGGAATATTGCCTTCGTTGTAAATAAACGGGCTTACGGGTTTCTTTTCTAGTATTTTATTTATTAGAATTTAAATGTACAACGTTTGGTTAGATTACTGAGGTGTGAAATACAGAGCTCAAATATAGATTCTGTCTACTGGGTACTCGTCCAATAGATTCATTATGGTACTTAAGACTGTTAAGTAACCTCATACTATTTCAACTTATACATCAAAATATAGAAAGTATACCAATGATGTACATGATGTGTATCCACAACTGATTAACTGGTTGCCATATTAGTTTCCCCTTTTTATCATATTTACGCAATACATGTACAAGTTATATCTAAAACTGATGCTTGCAACGTGGATGTGTTGTTAATAATAGTATTTTACACTTGAAATTCAATACAAAGTCGAACTGGAAATGTAGCATAGCAACTGGAAACCTCCCACAAAACAACAACAATGCTATCAGAAAAAAAAATGATGAAGAGTCGGACATTACAAATGTAAATGTGTTGACAATAGAGACACCGCTTTGGAACAGTCAGTGGCAACTAAAACACTCCCACATCATTAGTCGAAAATCTTGTTTTCAAAAGCAAAGCAGAAATTGCGTGAAAATACAAAGTAAACCGTTCTTCTTCAGTTATGATTAATGTTATAAAGGGCGTTAAGTTATGATAGAAATATATTGGAATGGAAAAAAAACAGGGCATTTATTACTTCACATTGTTATTTTCACGTGTTGTGTTCTATTGCGAAATTCAAATATCATTCACGTATCAAAATTCAATAATACTAGTTATGTAATCTTCCATTCCTTAAATGATATGTTATGTGCATCATTAGACTGGTTGTGTATATTTTAAGAACACATTGAATGGTCATGTGGACGTTGACTAGTCATGTACACGTTGACTGGTCATGTACACGTTGACTGATTATCATGTGTTATGATTCCTGGACACGCTGATATTCTCGCAGTCTACAAAAGCAGATAAAACACGACATAAGTAAATTAAAATTTAGAAATTGCTCTAAAACTTTAATATCCAATTCATTAGGTTAAACCTCAGCGATGATAGCCTCACAAGTGTAATAATTGTGTTATTATGTTGTATTGCCAAACTAATACAATAAGTCAGTTTTAGACCTATACGCTGAACTAAACTGCATGTTATTTAACGGCTCATCAACATAGTATAGGTTATTTAGAGCCGTCCCAGAGAGAGAGGAATTATTAATTCTTATGGATGTTTTACATGTTCGTCGGATAGATGTGTCCATCCGACGGACGAGGTTGTCTTGCCCAAGAACAACAGACGAAACTCAAAGGCTTGAGAGTAGCATAGAAACTAGCGCTGCTAACGCAGTTTTCTCATCGGGGAGTTTTATGCAACGAGTCAATAAATTTGTTGGCCCCAACCAACAAATTTAAAACTCATTGCAACCCCGCCAGCACCGCTAGTTTCTATACTACTTAGGAGAGCGCAAACTTTTTTTATTTCTACTTTCGGCGATTCTACTTTGGACGAAATTACCAAATCACACGACCTATAACGGCATCAACTCCGGGTCTTCTAGCAGTAGTATTTCTACATTTTGCAATATTGAACGAGTAACGGTAAGCAGGACGCAAGTGAGTTAGACAAGATTTTTCAGCTGGCATTAAAACAAGCATGTACAAGCACCAAGAATAATCTGACTATGATATATATGAGTGAAATCAAAAAATACGAGCAAGCATAGCAGCAGGAAAAAGATGGGGGAAAGATATCAAAGAATTGCAAGACAAATTGAAAATCCTAGTAGCCCAAAGAAAGAAAAAAGAGGTATATAGTAGGACACTGAGAGCAAACATAGCAGCAGGAATGAGATGGGGGCGAAACGTCCAAGAATTACAAATACAATCACACGGATTAGAAGAAATATTGAAAACCAAGAAAGACCAAATACTAGAAGCCCAAAATGATATCGACGATACACAAGAAATGTCAGATGATAGTACAAATCAAAATTACACCAAAGATAGTACAGAAGATATTGAGGATGAATTGCGAAATAAGTTTGCGGATCTTTGGACGAACGTAAAACATGGTATGCAGAAACAGGAAGATCTGCATGAAATAGCAGACATATCTATACAGCTGGAAAAACTTGGATCCATAGCCGAAAAAGATAAACATGAAATACTCGAATGGTTGAATAAAGTTTTTGTTGTGAATCAATACAGATAATCACATATATTTTCATCGAAAGTAGAAGTTTAATCTAAACCTATATTATATACAATGAACTCAGAAAAAACTTCCAAAGAAAGTATCATGGAGATAGAAGGGAGCACCTTGGGGATTCGTTCGAGTAGATATCTAGCATACTATATATATAGCAAAAGAAAATGCCTACGACAATAACCTGGTATCAGATATTTCAAAGGTAGACTACACAGAATGAAATAGTGGGAAAACATAACTGCAATTTATCCCAGGGATAGAAAAGGCTTTCATCGATGATATATATGAGCCGCAACACACGAAAACGTCCCTTCGGACGTTTAGACGACAACGTCATAAAGTAACAATTTATGACGTCGGCAGGTAATCAATTAATTACTAATCAAATTTCTCGTCACTTCTGTGTTTTACCTAATTATTATATCATAGGGAATATGTTTTCTTATATAAATAGTTGATGCTTTAGAAAATGGTAATTGTTTATGTTTTTTGATGTTATTTAATCAATGACGTCGTCCAAGACGCCGACGTCGACGTCAAAATTAACGGTGAGAACAATCTTTAATTTTCAAATTGAGATAAAATCCTTTTTAATCAAGATATCAACATAAAATAAACATTTTTTTAAAGAGAAAATCACCGTGTTTCATAAACATTAAAAAACATAAAATGTGAACATTTTGTCTGAAGGGTCGTTTTCGTGTCTTTCGGCTCATATGTATTTGGGTATCTAGGAAAAAATGATGTTCAAGCAAAACAAGGAAAGGTTAACCGAAGGAAAACATTAGCAACATTCGTGTGGAAAACAATCGGACTCGGGCGAGACTATTGTAATGTCATATATACAACAATACACAACAAAAACTTTATTCAACCAATCAAGTATTTCATGTTTATCTTTTTTCTGCTATGGATCCAAGTTTTTCCAGCTGTATAGATATGTCTGCCATTTCATGCAGATCTTCCTTTTTCTGCATACCATGTTTTACTTTCGTCCAAAGATCCGCAAATCTATTTCGCAATTCATCCTCAATATCTTCTGTACTATCTTCGGTGTCATTTTGATTTGTACTATAATCTGACATTTCATCTAATCCGTGTAATTGTTTTTGTAATTCTTTGACGTTTCTCCCCCATCTCATTCCTGCTGCTATTTTTGCTCTCAGTGTCCTACCTTCTGGGGACAGAACTTTTTTCTTTCTTTGGGCTACTAGGATTTTTAATTTGTCTTGCAATTCTTTGATATCTTTCCCCCATCTGTTTCCTGCTGTTACTAGTATGCTTGCTCGTAATTTTCTGATTTCACTCATATATAACATAGTCAGATTATTCTTGGTGCTTGTAGCATGCTTGTTGTAATGTCAGATGAAAATATCTTCTCTAACTCAAATCGCCGAAAGTAGAAATAAAAAAAGATTGTGCTCTCCTAACTAGTATAGAAATTAGCGGTGCTGGCGGAGTTTTCTGAGGGTGTAGCAATGAGTTTTAAATTTGTTGGTTAAAACTCCCCGATGAGAAAACTGCGCCAGCACCGCTAGTTTCTATACTACTCTTGAGACCGGAGCCGGTTATTCCGTCTTCAAGTCCACCGAGCTATCTACTTGGCCACGCCAGCACCTGATCCATGGTCTATTCCAATTGATCTGTATATATAACTATATGTTTCTCAAGTGCATACGGCACGTCGACACAAAAATAGGTCATATTGTGCTCAAAAACGGATGAAAGGTTAAGAAATGAAGTAGTAAATAAAAATTAATGTAAATATATAAAGATAAAACTATTTACAAATAAAGGATGATATGGTAGTAATATAAACGATGTATAAATGTAAATCAACAAATGCCCGTCAACGGGTGCATAAACAAGTAAACAAGCCACCCCTGCGTTATAGTCTGTATCAAAGTTTGCATCTGCGGGTCGTCCTTAATAGCTCTCCTCAGATATTCTAACCGTCGGTCTGCGACAAACAACTGTCAAACAACTGTCGTTTGACCGTATGTACGTGAAGGTCAAGTTCCTCAGTCAAATTTGGATACTTGTCTGGAAGTGATTGTCTTGACAAATAATCACTAATGGGCAAATCTTTCCCTCTAACATGATGCACTTCAATATTCTTCCTTTGAAGCTGCAACATCATACGCTGAAGGCGGGGTGGGACTACTGAAAGCGTTTTTTTCATGATAGCTTATATTGGTTTGTGATCTGAATGCACCCTAACTGGTCTTGCAAAAACTGGATGAAAGCGTTTACAGCCAAACAGTATAGCCAACATTTACTTTTCTATTTGTGCATACACTATTTCAGTTTGTGTCAGACTTTTAGACGCAAACGCTACCTGACAGGTTTTTCAGGTAAATGTTTTAATAATTGATAATGGATATCATCAGGACCAGCTGATGTATCATGAGCCTTTTTAAGGGATTCTCGAAGTTCTTTGAGAGTGAACAGTTTATTGTATTTCTCCAAATGTTTCGACTTGAAATTGAGGTCCTTCTATTCTTTTAGTTTCTTATACTGTATTTTATAAAATAAATTATGGTTGACAATTTTTCAGAAGAAGAGTTTTTAGAAAAAGTTTCTGCCGAAGTGTTTGTAATTTCTTTGACAGATGTAATATATTCATTATCAGTTTTAAGATGACTTACACAACTAGAATTACATTTACCGTTTATTTTCCGGAACATGTCCCATGTCTTCTTAAGAGATGAGCGAGAGTTTAGCCTAGAGACATAATATCTCCAGGATTTCCTCTTGCAGAAGCCCGAGCAACAAGAGAATAAGATAGTACAAAGGTATTATGAACGTGAACATGACCATGGATCTAACGAAGTTTGTAAATCACGTCACCATAGAAGTCAGGTTGTGGTAGTCCTTGTCGCAGAAGAGTTCTTAATTTACTTTTATATTGAGAAAGAAGATCCGGGTTATGATAATTAAATTTTGCAACGGTTTTACGAAGTTTATGGCAACGGTAGCCCTGATGGAGTAGCTTTTCAGTTATACAAAGATTACGAATATTAAAGGCCTCAACCCGAGTAAAAGCTCTAGATAAACGAATAAGTTGAGACACATAGACCCCATAAGAAGTTGCTCGGGAAACATCCCCATCTAAATAGGGATAATTAACAATATCAAAATTAAAATCATCTCTCTCCCCATAGATTTTGCTAATTATTTTTTTCAATTTCAATAGACAGATGTAAATCGAGAAAAGAAGCGTTAATATCCGAAATATTAGCTTTGTTAAGTTGAGGTTTTTTAGGATATATATTATTAACCGTAGTAAAACATAAAGGGTTGTCAATGTTAAATATGTCATGGGTTAACGGGTTACGGTAAAACACTAACCCTAAGCTTAAGCCTTTGGTTTATTATACTCCCAGCAGCCACATTTTGTGAGCAATTTCGATACTCCTCTTGTGGTATAAATTAACGTCAATAACATCACAATAAGGTACGCAATCGTGAAAACACGGCCAGTCCCGCCATTCTGCGGATCAGGCTGCAAAGCAGTGTACGAGATGTTTGACTGTAAGGTACGCTTTCCGACGTCATATGACGTAGTGAGTTATAAGCAGAATCTCAAACTCGTGATAAGTTAATTTTTGTATCTATTAAACTCGTTGCAAAAAGGATATGTACGATAATCACACAATTTTCCGGTTTATAAAATATGTAATAAATGAGTACTCGTGTAAGACCCGCCATTGCTTCTGTATGGGAAGTACATACTGAACAAATACTTTAGTTTGTATTAACACGCATCCTTAAGCTTAATTACATTGTACTCAATAACATCATGCTACACAGGAAAAATATATGTATGTGAAATTCACATAGTTTACATATGCGGCACATATGTAAACTATGTGAATTTCACATACATATATATTATCTCACGTATGTCTTTTATATGAATGTAAAACATATGCAATACATAGGAAAACAATTTTTAATAAATAACATTGAAACATAAACAGGTCGTTTTACCTTTTTCTACAATATTCTGCAAGAATTATATAAAAGCTTAGTTTTATTTAATCTATGGTAGTTTCATATAAAATACATATGTGTACATTTCATATGTGCTACATGTGTATTATTTTAACATGAACAATACATGTGGTACATATGTGCTACGTATGTAACATTTACATATGTGGCTTATATGTAAATAACATGATGTAAATGCAAGTAACATGCAAATAATAAAAAAATAACACTCAGTTGCACACGTCACAACATTTTTCCTATGTACAAAGAACTTCTATAACACAAAACCACTTCCTTGTTTTGATGTAGTGTTAAAAACCGTAACTAATGACATACAACACATACATCACGTATACGGATTGGATATCAGAAACAACAGAATTGCCGACGTATGTTAATATGGTTTTATTTATTTGTTTGTATATTACATTTTTATTCAAGTCACAAATATACAATCGCGAGTGAGCAAACATAAACAGAATAAATATAGAAATAAATATGCTTGTTGTATTGTAAATGTAGGTGATGATCAAATATGGCGAAGATGGATCTTTGCTGCTGTTTTGTATAAGGCTGGCAGACAGACGCACGAACATCAACATTGTCTCAACACCCTGTGGAAACAATAATAGTAATTAGTGTACGTACAATACAAAAGCAAAATTATAAAGTGTGATAGAAAATCGTTTAAACAATTGCAGTTATGCCACACGTCCGCATGAATACTTGAAGTTGTTTTATTAAATTTAAATTTAATTTACCACAATACTGGTGTCAACGAATGAGTTAAACAGCTTTTTAATGTGCACCATTTCTAACCCTATAAACGGATTAGTATGAACCAGCTAAAGTTGAGTCGAGTCCATTTTACCCTATAACGGATTTAGTATGAACCAGCCAAAGTTGAGTCGAGTCCATTTTACCCTATAACCGATTTAGTATGAACCAGCTAAAGTTGAGTCGAGTCCAGTATACCCAATGAAGGGGTGAAAGGGTCATCTTAAAGTTGCATGTACTACACAATGCAAAATAATATATGTGTATCAGTTCAGCGGAGAAGCCCATTTGTGAAACAGTTCTTGTTTGTTTGCTAAACAGTTCAGTGTAAGCATAGAGTCGAAATTTCGAAAATGTTCATCAGTGATCCAGTAAAACTTATTAATACGCTTCTTATACATACAACCACAAAATCGAATAGAAATGGGCAATTTTCCTCTACTTATAATGCCCGTTTTCATCAAAAAGGGAGGGATTACTTCTTATTATAGGAAATACATTCGACTACACGTCGAAGGCTTACATATAATTAGTGGTGGTAAACCTGTATATCGACGCATCGGTATGTTCAAAATCTTGACATTCTTTAAGCCTGAAGGTAACGGCACAAAAAACTGTGCACTGTTGCTTAGCTGTTGCTATGTAAACAATAAAGCCATTAACCACATGAGCTGGTGTATACTTTGTGTTGCATAATTGTTATTTACGATACACATGAAGGTTTTATCACTGCTTTCATGTAACTAAACTATAGATGGAGCAATTCTATAGATGGAGCAATTGGCTACATGACCCGGCACAACTGTGATGATAACTTTGATTTAATGCAAATTCGTTTTTAGCAGGAATCGAAGTCGTCTGACGCTAGGATGACGTAACCAATCTGGAAACCTTCGAGTTACTTTCAAGTTATGCTTCGAAGAAGTGCACGAGATGCTGCGAATGCTGGCAAACTCTATAGGCAATGTTCTTCCATTTAAAGCCTTTTTTTTGTTGTTTGATGTATAACATAATTCTGTATAGATGTGTGTATGTTATTGGAAAGAAACTATGTTTTAATCAAATGCGCCCAGCAAATGGCGTGTGTGTTATTTAGTCACTATCTACAAATAATGTCAGCTACTTACATGTACGGTTTATCGGCCGGTGGATGCGGCGGAAGCGTTCACAATGGTGATGGTACTTCCGGTTGCGGGGGTGGCTGATTTATTGAGGAACAGCATGCAGACCAAGAACAGCAGCGCCAACATCCCCAACACTGAAAAGGGAGCATACATATTGATTGTGTACACCTTTACGTGTATGCGAACTCGTTTTAAAGTTTCTATAACCAATAATTGATTTAATGAGTTCCCGGGTCTAACACCATCGTCAAGTCAAATTATTTGTTTTTGATTACTTACACTTGTGTTAAATAATTTACGTCATTTTTAGCACATGTTAGGCCATATGTGACGGTGAGATGTCGAGGTAGAGGCAGATCACCCCATTTGTCCTGGGTAGAGCCAGTATCGTATACCTCCCACCATCCCTAGGTAGAGCCAGTACCGTATACCTCCCACCATCCCTGGGTAGAGCCAGTACCGTATACCTCCCACCATCCCTGGGTAGAGCCAGTACCGTATACCTCCCAACATCCGGAAGAATCCTATTAGCCTGTTTTAACCATACTAATTATGAAGATTTGTATATTAATTGCTTTCAAATATACAACAGCAGCGGATTTAACGGAGGTTTGGGATGATGTTCATCGTGATACTTATTACTTTTTTTAATTGTAGATAAAAACATAAATGTAGTATATTTCCATGTGAATATGTATACTATTCTTATCACTAATATAATGCTTAAACAAATGCAATATATGCAGAACTAACTGGTGGCCGGCAGTTTTTAAAAAAATCAAGATGGTCGAGCGTCCCTTTTAATGTTTTGCTTTTCGTATATGAACAGATTTAAAATATTTATGCCGTATAGTATGTAACATCTATACAATTCGTTAGGCGCCAGTTTTATGAAACTATTCACTTACATCATTAACGACCCAAAAAATGAATTTCATTATACAGGTGAGAATTGCATTCGCCTTATATTCAGTTCCGTGAATCCAGTTCTAAATTAATAATTATGAAACCTGTAAGAAGTCCACCAACTGAAATACTATATTATATGTTATTTAAACACAGCTGTCATGTATAACCAAAAACATTCTCAACAGAATATGTTTTGAAAGATCCACGTACATCCACCGTTTCCGCCTTGCTGGGCGCCGTAACCACCGTATCCACCGCCGTATCCACCGAAATAATTGGCGGAGGCCAGACCGAGGACTGCCATGAGGGCGAGGACGGCGATGATGCAAGCTTTCATTATTATGTCTGGAAAGAAAACCGCCGAATATAGGTTATTTTTTTCACAGCGAAATTATGAAAACATGTGACTTACCTCAATGTTCACACTTCTCAAATCATCGTTCATCTAGTCAGCAATATATTACTTTACAGTTTCTCAATTACTGAAACCCAGTTTCATCCCAAACTAGAGTCATCGATGCTAACCCAGTGCGATGGCCATGCATGCTCATGTATATTAAATCCAAAATGTTTGAATTAAATCAGTGTTTTATTTAAAAGTTGAATGTTGAATTCCATGACGTCATCCGCGTTTGCACGGATATGTTTGACCATGCCTGTATATACGGCTTTGCCATTGCATAATGCAACGCGTCTACAGAATAACCACACCAGTTTAAACAATAACTGAACGATTTAATTGTTTCCTTAACATTCGAATCAAATTAAATTTACATGGTTTTCGTAGCCTTAGTACCAAAAATATCGTGCCCTTGGAAATGATTATGATAAAACAGTGCAAGAGAGACAACTACTGTCGGTGTATTTTGAAACATTGAAATAACCATTTTCTATTGAGACACACTGGATGCGTGCGCAGTAGCTCCGCTTCCTTGAAAAGTAAGTTTTATTTAAAGATAGACCTGGGTTTTTTTAACAGAAACTATCAAGTGAATACAAATATATACAACTAATCGTCAATAACACGTCTATTTCTTACGTATATATACTACGACTGATTAAGGTTGACGCATTCAAAATGAAGGCATTTCGACTTACCGTGTGGTGGTCGAAGTCAGCAAACTGAGATACCTTAATGGCTCTTCTCATCGTATTTATATTAAATAACCCGGAAGCAAAACATGATTGAACTCAGGCCCGGAAGCACAGGCTGCGCGCGACGACCCGGAAGCCCTTGCTAAGTTGTGGAAATAGATGTAATATGTCTCGACAGCCGTTATCTACAATGATGTTGTCACTTCAGGCCGTCATATCCATATGGCTTGAGGTTGATATGTACTCCTTGATCAGTCTGTTGACAAAAGTCAAACAATTTGAACAAGTTTGAACCTGAAGCATTACTGTTTTTAATTAAAGAAACTAACCCTCCAAATAACGGTAAAAAATGTACTACTAAACCGTTTATCAAAACTCTAGCCAGGTGTTCGGGTCCTGTAATATTTGTATATGTGTCGATTCAAAGTAAAGATTTATTCAAGGGTTTTTAAATTACCCGTGATTGAATAAGCGCAACATGAGTTTTGAGTTGGTATCTCTAAATTTGATGCTCCCTATTTGGGTTTGGTCTGGCTGGTTATAGTAGTATATATTTCGTCCACAGAGTTTGGATTCTCGAAAAAGGTAAATAATAATTTATATACATGTAAGCCGTTGTCGTTAGATTAAGAAACGGTGTACCATTGTTGTAAATGTTGCCTGTTGATGGCGGGATAGCTACTTTCAGGTTGTAAACTTGCACTGTTGTGTACGTACCGAGTATACAGATTGCATTTTTTTTTAAAGTATACATGCAGAGTGCCTTCTTTGAGAAAGTGTCAATTCTTGCTGATGGTGGGAAGTATACAGTACTGGTTCTACCCAAGAACAATGGGCTGTCTGCCTCTACCACAAAAAGAATCGACCGTCATATATGGCCTAAAATGACGTATAACATCGTGCAAACAATCAAACAAAAGCCTTTTTGGTTAGATACATGTATACAGATTTCCGCCTTCTTTTGACAGTATACGGGTACACAGATAAACAGTTTTATGTAATATACGGGAATACAGGTTGACTTGTTTGAAAACGGATGCATATACATCTATACACATTGTATTTGTTTAAAGAAGCGGTTTATAAAAACTCTATCCAGGTGTTCATGTCATATAATAATGTGGATGTGCCAATTAAAGGTATACATTTATTAGCGGGTCCCTAAAACATCAGTGATTGAATATGCGTAAATATGAATTGGTAACTGCAGTTTTGGAGTTTCGCTTAGCTGGTTTAAGCCGTTTATATTGTGTCTATCGATTGGATTCTAAAAATATGTTACAAATAGGTTTAGAAACGGTGTACATATGTTGTAAAATGTGGCTATTGTTGGCGGGATAGCTACTTTAAAATGACGGGAGTATTGCCTTCGTTGTCAATAAACGTGCTTACGGGTTTCTTTTCTAGATTTTTTTTATTAGAACTCAAATGTACAACGTTTGGTTAGATTATTGAGGTGTGAAATAAAGAGCTCAAATATAGATTCTGTCTGCTGGGTCCTCGTCCAATAGAGCTGACTATGTTAACTTACCTCGTACTATTTCAACACATACATCAAAATATATAAAGTATACCTATGAATTGATTCACTGGTTGCATTATTAGTTTCCCCTTTTATCATATTTACGCAATACATGTACTAGTTATATCTTAATCTGATGCTGGCAACGTGGATGTGTTGTTAATAATAGTATTTTACACTTGGAAATCAATACAAAGTCGAACTGGAAATGTAGTTTTAGCAGACCATAGCCACTGAAAACCTCCCGCAAAACAACCACACTGCTATCAGAAATAAAACTTCCCACAAAACAACCACACTGCTATCAGAAATAAAACCTCCCACAATACAACCACACTGCTATCAGAAATAAAACCTCCCACAAAACAACCACACTGCTATCAGAAATAATAAAAATAATAAAGAGTGAGCCATTACAAATGTAAATGGATTGACAATAGAGATATCGCTTTGGAACAGTCAGTGGCAACTAAAACACTCTCACATTATTAGTCGAACATCTTGTTTTCAAAAGCAAAGTAGAAAATGCTTGAAAATCTTCTTCAGTTATGACTAATGTTATAAAAGGCGTTTAATTATGATAGAAATCTATTGGTATGGAACATAAACCGGGCATTTATTACTTCACGTTGTTATTTCCACGTGTTGCGTTCTATTGTGAAATCCAAATATCATTCACTATCAATAACACTAGATATGTAGTCTTCCGTTCCTTACATGATATGTTATGTGCATCATTAGATTGGTTGTGTATATTTTAAGAACACTTTGAATGGTCATGTACACGATGACTAGTAAGGAACACGTGGTCTGGTCATGTACACGTTGACTGGTCATGTACACGTTGACTGGTTATCATGTTTTATGATTCCTGGACACGCTGTCGGAGTCGCTGATATTCTCGCAGTCTGAAAAAGCAGATAAAAAAAGATAAGTAAATTAAAGTTTAGAAAATATAAACGCAACACAGAACGCGGTATTGGTATTGCTCTAAACCTGTAATATCCAATTCATAAGGTTAGACCATAAGGTTAGACCTCAGCGATGATAGCCTCACAAGTGTAATAGTTTTGTTATTATGTTGTATTGTCAAACCAATTTAAGACCTATGAGCTGAATTGAACTGAATGTTATTTAACGATCAACATAGTATAGGTTATTTAAAGCCGTCCCAGGGAGAGGGGAAGTATTAATTATTATGGGTTTTTTACATTCTTATAGGATAGATGTGTCCATCCGGCGGACGACGTTGTCTTGCCCAAGAACAAACCGACGTAACTCAAACGTTTGAGACCAGAACCGGTTCTTCCGGCTTCAAGTCCACCGAGCTATTCTCTTGGCCACGCCAGCACCTGATCCATGGGCAATTCCATTTGATTTATATATATAACTATATGTTCCTAAAACACGCTGTAGATCAATAAATAAGTTTAGTTTGCGCCATTTACATCAAGGTTAGTATTAGGGTTTACTAGCAGATTAGCAGGTAGGGATATAGACAGACCAGAAAGGGATATAGACAGACCAGAGAGGGATATAGACAGACCAGAGAGGGATATAGACAGACCAGAGAGGGATATAGACAGACCAGAGAGGGATATAGACAGACCAGAAAGGGATATAGACAGACCAGAGAGGGATATAGACAGACCAGAGAGGGATATAGACAGACCAGAGAGGGATATAGACAGACCAGAGAGGGATATAGACAGACCAGAAAGGGATATAGACAGACCAGAGAGGGATATAGACAGACCAGAGAGGGATATAGACAGACCAGAGAGGGATATAGACCAGAGAGGGATATAGACAGACCAGAAAGGGATATAGACAGACCAGAGAGGGATATAGACAGACCAGAGAGGGATATAGACAGACCAGAGAGGGATATAGACAGACCAGGGAGGGATATAGACAGACCAGAGAGGGATATAGACAGACCAGAGAGGGATATAGACAGACCAGAGAGGGATATAGACAGACCAGAGAGGGATATAGACAGACCATAGAGAGATATAGGATATAGACAGACCAGAGAGGGATATAGACAGACCAGAGAGGGATATAGACAGACCATAGAGGGATATAGACAGACCAGAGAGGGATATAGGCAGACGTCTCAGTAACTGCACACAACTAGAACGTGTATTTACTCGTTACATTTAATAATATCGTCACGAGTGAATCATCATTTAATAATATCGTCACCCGTTAATTATCATTTCAAAACAGAAATAATAATCATGCCATTAGTCACAAGTGTTTATAATTCACTTGTAAACACCAATTTGTGATAACAATGTACAGCATAGTTATCGTGTGACAAACGTAAATTGCAAGGCTGTAAATTATTTACTTTGAAGTAATATGAGATTCACCAGGGATACATAAAGCTGTTTCTCATGCTATTGTCGATTCATGGTGGTATATCGGTTTATTTGTATGTGACTCTCGGATGTCTTACAACACTCACCGAAGGCACAACAGATATTTACCTGGAGGTTTTGTTTGGCACAACAGATACTTACCTGACTTTGTTTGGCACAACGTACCTGACTTTGTTTGGCACAACAGATACTTACCTGAATGCTTTGTGTGGCACAACAGATAATTACCTGACTTTGTTTGGCACAACAGATACTTACCTGACTTTGTTTGGCACAACAGATACTTACCTGAAGACTTTGTTTGGCACAAAAGATACTTACCTGACTTTGTTTGGCACATAATATACTTACATGAAGGCTTTGTTTGGCACAACAAATACTTACCTGACTTTGTTTGGCACAACAGATACTTACCTGAAGGCTTTGTTTGGCGATAAACGGTATTTTTCAGCATGTTTAAGGCAATGTCTGACGGTCGATTTTTAGTGGTGGAGGCAGACCACTCACTTATTCCTGGGTAGAACCAGTACTGTATACCTCCTGCCATCCGTAAGAATGGACACTTTCTCACATACAAGTGGAGCTTCCAGTGGGATTGCTCTGTGGTGGAGGCAGACCACTCACTTATTCACGGGTAGAACCAGTACTGTATACCTCCTGCCATCCGTAGGAATGGACACTTTCTCACATACAAGTGGAGCTCTCAGTGGGATTCCTCAGTGGTGAGAGGCGAGACGCTTTTTCAAACGCAGCGTCTTCACCCTCTCGACCACGGGATCACTTATGCACAACAGATACATACCTGAGAGCATTTATCCTGATAAATCCCCCAGCATCCATAGGTTCATAGTCGCCTTGGACGTTCATGCTGAAAATGAAATAGTAACACCTTTAAACACTCATATGCAGAAACATAAACACTAGCTATGCAAACTTATAAACACGAGCTTAAAATGGTTGAATTGGATTTTATAGTCGCACCAACAGCTAAGGTCATATGGCGACTTTCCAGCTTCCATTGGTGGAGGAAGACCCCAGATGCCCCTCCGGGCAATTTTCGTTCACGGGCGGGTAGAACCACCGACGTTCCGTAAGCCAGCTGGATAGCTTCCTCACATAAAGATTCCTAGGCCCCTGAGGGATCGAACCTACAGCGGTGAGGGGCAAGTGATTGCAAGTCAGAGACGTTAACCACTCGGCCACGGACGCCCCCAGCTTAAAATGGACACACGGCAATCGTGATTTTTTAAAACCTCAAGGCGTCTCGTTAGTTTTTCTACATAATGTCATGTGTTCAATCATTAATACTAATTAAAAGAATAGTTTAAAGCAAATTGTTTTGCATGTTATTAACTGGTGATTATATTGCACCAATATGTAAACCTTTGGTAGAATAAGACGAAACAACGAAAAATAATTTTTTTTTTTTTTTTTATATGCAAACAGGTTTAAAGTGAAAATGATGCTGGATAAATCAATTGAGACGCTAATTTCAATGCGTGATAAATACTCCAAGATTGCTGCGTGTCCCTTTAATTTATTGAATTGGATTTTAAACAGCTTAGGTGATATGTCGACTTTCTAGCTTCCATTGGTGGAGGACGAGAGCCCAGATTACCCTCCTGGCATTTTTCATGCACGGGCGGGTACCTGGAAAGAACCAACATCGGTTAGCAAGTAATATGCTTTAAAGGGACACACGGCAATCTTGATTTGTTTTAAAACTCGCGGCGTCCCGTTATTTTTTGTTCATAACTCGCATATGTGCAATCATTAATAATAATTATACGAATAGTTCAAGGCAAATTGTTTTTACATTTATTTCTAATTATTTATTATTGCGCCAATAATATATTTAACAAATTGGTAGACTAATGAAGACAATTGATTTCTCAGTTTTTTTATTTAATTATATGCAAGCAGTTTTTTAGTCAAAATGATACAGGATTAATAAATCGGTGTGCTAATGTTAATGCTCGATAAGTCCAGACTCTATTTTACCCATCTCTTTAAGATACCGTAAGGCTTATCGAGTATGTTGGTGGAGGGACTATAAACCTTAGACCTACACACACACACACACACACACACACACACACACACACACACACACTTTTAATGGTCGATAAAAACCTCGAAATTGCCATGTGTCCCTTTAATCCTCGTAATTGCCATGTGTCCCTTTAATACAAACGCTAGTTGACAGCGTAAACTGTGGTTATAGACTGATGCGCTTTAACGTAAATGATAACACGAGATATACACCGTTATAAACAGGAATATATTTTATATACATAGATATAAACGAACAACTTAGTGGGAAATACTACTTAACATTCAGTACACAATGATGCATACCTTACAAGTTCCTCGTTATACAGGGACAGAGGTGACTTCCGGCCCAGGATGTACACTGCGCCCTTGTAAATCTTCATTGTGACATTCCCTTCCACACACTCCTGACTCTTCGCTATGCAAGACCTCGTGAACTCGCATTCGGGGCTGAACCAGAGACCTAAATTATATATAAAATTATTTTATATTTGAGTTACGGTAAAACGGCACTTGTAGAAAACATGACACATTGGCGCCTCTCACCGCTACGGGCTCGAACCCTACTGAGAGCGAAAGAGAGAAAGTGTCGATTCTTACGCACGGCGGGAGATATATAGTAAGGTCTAATTACACTAAATCAACAGGATGTTCTCGCCTGGTGCAGTCGAAAGTAGTTCTGTATTAAAGAGTGCTAATCTTTTTTTTTCTTTAAAAACTTTTTTAGTGCAGTTTAGCTGTAACTGTATTCTGGACATGTTGTTGATATTTGAAAATGCAGCTCATCATGTATTTGACTGTTTTTGATATATCTTTGAAAAGTGAAAGTAGACAGGGTATGAAATTGCAAGGGGTAAAAATAGTGTTGACCTTTGACCCAGTGTTAGTATACAACTGAAGAAATGTTTCTTAGAAGGTATTAAACCCCCTATTTCCTTGTTGATGTTTAATAGCAGACATGTTTGTTTGCATGATAAAGTAAGTTTCCCAGAATTCTAACGAGGTTTGAGTTTTTAACAGGTTGTCAACTTTCTAACTTTACTATGGAAGGGCAATGGAGACTCATTTACGCTATTATAACCTAGTAATGGTTCTACCAAAGGAAAAATGGGATGGTCTTCCTCTACGTCAAAAACAATCGACTGTCAACTATGGCTTAAAATGTGCTAGAAATGACGTGAAACACCATACAAATACCAAACATTGGCGAATACATGTAGCAGTATTTTAATGTCCTGGTCAAGAATCTCTTCATTCACAAATTTTACAAAATCTCCCATGACACAATGTAAAACTGCAAAATGTAGTTCTTCGCTTTCTCTTCTTATATTTACGAGAAAAAAAACAGCTTCTCTATCAATGCACAGAATACTTTCAATTTGAGATCAGTTGCAAACATCTGTAGCGAAATATAGCAAATGCTATGCAGATGGCGGGACATATACAGCACTGGTTCTGCCCAGAAATGTGGGTGGTCTGCCTCCATCACAAAGAAATAGTCCTAAAATGTGCTGGGAAATGACGTTAAACACAAAACAAATTAATCTCCACACTAGATTTCTGACGTGTGATATTAATATGGGCGCATGAAAATTGAAATCTGACAACACGTTGTGGACGGCATATCTTACCTTTTGCAATGCATTCTATTACGTAAAATAAGACGTTCGTTTAGTATTTCAGTATCTTAGCAACCTAGTATCTAACATCCCAGTGTCGTAGTAACCGAATATTAACATGGCTCAATTATTTGCCTTATTTTTATTCGCCTTTGTGTATTATGGTTGCTTCTTATGACTTATTATAGTATATCCACAAAATTACTTTGCAAAAGAATAACATACCTCTGTAAACTTGATCCCCAAACTTCACATCAAGTTCTCGCTTGATTTTTCTCACCTCCTACAACGAGAAAAAGCGAACATAAAACAGTGTTATTCGCTGCAAAACTCTATGATGACGATATTATATCAATGTATGTCTCAGGCATTTGCGTGTCTGTCTGTCTGCCTGCCTGCCTGACT
The DNA here is from genome assembly GCA_037043455.1 of Cyrtodaria siliqua. Lineage (NCBI taxonomy): Eukaryota > Metazoa > Mollusca > Bivalvia > Adapedonta > Hiatellidae > Cyrtodaria > Cyrtodaria siliqua. The sequence goes on from JAWPHD010008268.1 coordinate 57,343, forward strand.
GACTGACTGACGGTGTGATATTTATAACCTTATGGCATTCGACTTTAATTCCGGAGTGCTAAAACCAGGGAGTAACACTGCTAACACTAGGGAGTAACAATTTAATTTCGGAGTGGTAAAACCTGGGAGTAACACTCGATACAGAATAGGACTCAATGCTAATAAGACTCAATTTACCAAATACCATTCTTGTTAACTTATTCTTTAACATAATATATGCACCTACCTTATCCAACGTGAACACTTCTAGGTCCATATGGGCTGCGAGCAAGATGGTGCCACCAGGTGTTTCGTATATACCTAGAAACATGAAACATAAAGCGGTGTATGTGTATGTGTCCCTCCCTCCCTCTCTCCCTCCCTCCATCCTTCCATCCATCCATCCATGTTAATTTGAGCCATTCCAGAGAGACGGAAATGATACATTCAAATCCAGGAATCGTGCCCTTCTCTTACTATCGAAAATATTACTATGATTCGTTGACGCACTCCGAGAATAATCTCTGATACACGGAGTCATCCAGTTTACGTCCCATGCCCATCGGACGGACGAGGCTATGTGAAGATTATTACATAAGGACCCACCGAAAATATGGCACCGGTGATGCTCGAATCCGGGATCTCCGTATTCACATTCCACCGTGCTATATACTGGCCCAACATGCATAGTATATAACATATTAACAACATGTCATACAATTCAGCTGTCACGTTAACATGGTATATAACGAACCATGTGCCAGTATCTTTGCCCCAAATGGCTCTTCCTCTGCAATACCGTCATCAATTTAAACACGGAAATAATCATACCTAAGTTCGAGATGTTTCTAAAATTGTCCAAGTCCGAGATGTTTTGAAATTGTTCGAGATTTCATGCCAATAACGAACATACCTCTTGATTTCAATGCAATAACGAACATACTTCCTGAGTTCATGTCAATAACGTACATACCACGTGATTTGATGCCAATAACGTACATACCTCGAGATTTCAGGCCAATAACGTACATACCTCGAGATTTCATGCCAATAACGTACATACCTCGAGATTTCATGCCAATAAATCTGTTTTCTACAATGTCTATTCGGCCTACTCCGTTCTTGCCGCTGAATACAGAGAAATATGTAAATATTGAAACCTTTAGATGCTTTTCATTGCATCATATTTATTAAGTATTTTTCATAATGTTAAAATGTTGTACCCGTATACGGTCTATATTAAACAGCATGTCGTATACGGCCTATATTAAACAGCAAGTCTTATACGGGCTACATTAAACAGCAAGTCGTATACGGACTATATTAAACAGCAAGTCATATACGGCCTATATTAAACAGCAAGTCATATACGGTCTATATTAAACAGCAAGTCATATACGGACTACATTAAACAGCAAGTCATATACGGACTATATTAAACAGCAAGTCATACACGGACTATATTAAACAGCAAGTCATATACGACCTATATTAAACAGCAAGCTATATACGGGCTATATTAAACAGCAAGTCATATACGGGCTACATTAAACAGCAAGTCATATACGGACTATATTAAACAGCAAGTCATATACGGGCTATATTAAACAGCAAGTCATATACGGGCTATATTAAACAGCAAGTTATATACGGCCTATATTAAACAGCAAATCATATACGGGCTATATTAAACAGCAAGTCATATACGGCCTATATTGAACAGCAAGTCATATACGGACTACATTAAACAGCAAGTCATATACGGGCTATATTAAACAGCAAGTCATATACGGACTATATTAAACAGCAAGTCATATACGGGCTACATTATACAGCAAGTCATATACGGACTATATTAAACAGCAAGTCATATACGGGCTACATTAACAGCAAGTCATATACGGGTTACATTTAACAGCAATTCATATAGGGACTATATTAAACAGCAAGTCATATACGGCCTTTATTAAACAGCAAGTCATATACGGGCTACATTAAACAGCAAGTCATATACGGGCTACATTAAACAGCAAGTCATATACGGCCTATATTAAACAGCAAGTCATATACTGGCTATATTAAACAGCAAGTCATATACGGACTATATTAAACAGCAATTCATATACGGCCTATATTAAACAGCAAGTCATATACGGGCTATATTAAATAGCAAGTCATATACGGCCTTTATTAAACAGCAAGTCATATAGGGGCTACATTAAACAGCAATTCATATACGGCCTATATTAAACAGCAAGTCATATACGGGCTACATTAAACAGCAAGTCACATATGGGCTACATTAAACAGCAAGTCATATACGGACTCTATTAAACAGCAAGTCATATACGTACTATATTAAACAGCAAGTCATATACAGGCTATATTAAACAGCAAGTCGTATATGGACTATATTAAACAGCAAGTCATATACGGCCTATATTAAACAGCAAGTCATATACGGGCTATATTAAACAGCAAGTCATATACGGTCTATATTAAACAGCAAGTCATATACAGGCTGTATTAAACAGCAAGTCATATACGGACTATATTAAACAGCAAGTCATATACGGGCTATATTAAAAAGCAAGTCATATACGGGCTATAAGTCATATACGGATTACATTAAACAGCAAGTCATATACGGACTATATTAAACAGCAAGTCATATAGGGACTACATTAAACAGAAAGTCATATACGGACTGTATTAAACAGCAAGTCATATACGGACTGTATTAAACAGCAAGTCATATACGGGCTACATTAAACAGCAAGTCATATACGGACTACATTAAAAGCAAGTCATATACGGACTATATTAAACAGCAAGTCATATACGGGCTATATTAAACAGCAAGTCATATAGGGACTATATTAAACAGCAAGTCATATACGGGCTATATTAAACATCAAGTCATATACGGGCTATATTAAACAGCAAGTCATATACGGACTACATTAAACAGCACGTCATATACGGGCTACATTAAACAGCAAGTCATATACGGGCTATATTAAACAGCAAGTCATATACGGCCTATATTAAACAGCAAGTCATATAGGGACTATATTAAACAGCAAGTCATATACGGACTATATTAAACAGCAAGTCATATACGGGCTACATTTAATAGGAAGTCATATACGAACTATGGTGTTTGAGATTGACAATGTCTACAGAAATCATTAATTTAATTGTATATTAAATATAACAATTCACAGATAATACATATATCAGCCATAATTAAAATTCATGGTACGTGGATACCATGGAAACATTGTAATTTAACACTAGACTTTAAAGTTTCTGTACTTTTACAAATAATGGCCAGACTTCAAGAGTGTATTTTGTGTATAATTTATATTTGTATGTCATGTCCTTAAATTATTCATAGACACGGAACTAATCTGCACATAATCTGAAACTAGGACGCTCATGATCATAGGCGGATACTTATTTCTATTACATCAAATTACTTCATAGTAAAACAAAAAATCGGTTTACCTGATCATGAAATATCGTGTACCTAATCATGAAATACTGGTTTGGACCGTGCCCATCCTAACAGTTAAAGTTAGTTTTTATATTTATATATGTAGCGGGGTCAATGACGTTTTAGTGATACAATATGATTACCCGATTTCGTTGCAGTAGAGGAAAATATCGAGCGACTCGGTCTTCTTCGTACCGTCACTTGTGTTGGTTACAGAGACAGGCAAACCTAAGTTATAATGTAAATGATTGCAAAACATACATATAGAGGTAACTCTAAACTATCATTAAAATAATAAACATAAATTGTCAATGACAAACTATAAGGACATAACTACTGGGGTGAAGAAAGTAGGCGGCGACTTTACGGTATTAATGGTAAATGTCACGTGATATGTTGACGTCTGCAGGAATCTTACCAGTAATGAAGCAGACGTCACGAAATAAAAGCACGCGATTTAGTGTGTTTTTGGTGAATATTAACTTATTTATTAGAAAAGGAAAACATCCGAGTCATTACAGTAATAAAGTACGACTTAAATACAGATGTACCGTATCGTAATACTACGCAATAATATAAAACATCACATCCATAACACATATAAAAATAACATCGTTTTAAGTACATCTGTGATTAAAAAAATATTTTACCATTCTTAAATTCAAAATCCAGTATTGTTGGTGTGTCTGGTGACTTTTCTGGACTGACGGACATCTGGTACAAGTCTTCCGGCGCATGCGTATTGGGGTCTTCGAGAATTCCAGATTCGTAGCTGAAAGTAGAGGAGAAACGTTGGCATACTTATTTAAATAATACGTTACATTCAAAGAGGACAACGCATTTTCAAATGTCTTTGTTTAATAAATGTTTTAAACGAGTTTACATACACTACTCAACTTTTATAATCGATCACCAAGTTTTTATTGAAAATAACACGAATACTAAAAACTGGAAATAAACGAAACACATAACTTCAAACAGTTCAAAATACAGCAGCTCGTATCATTACTAGGAAATCTCGTTTCGACCACATCACACCAGTGTTAAAGGAGCTTCACTGGCTCCCAGTGCAATACCGGATTGACTTTAAAATATTGAGTCACATCTATAAAGCCTTAAATGACCAATCTCCAAGCTACATCACAAACATGTTAAAGGTGTATAGACCACAGCGTGACTTAAGATCCCAAAGTGACACTCTGACTCTTGTAGTACCAAGATCTCGTACAGTTACATACGGTGACCGTAGCTTTGCAACTGCTGCTCCAAAGTTGTGGAACGCGCTTCCAGTGGGAATCCGGAATTCCAACACACTTGACTCTTTTAAGAGATCACTGAAAACTCATTTCTTTTTAATGATATATAGTGGCTGATGTGTATTTTAAGCTGGACTATTTCATAAATGATTACTATTGTTTTATCATCTTATTATGACAGTATTATTTTTTAAACACGGATTTTAATTTTAGTCAGTATAATAATAATGTCTTAACTTTATCTTAGCAGTATAATCTATATGTTGTTTTATATTTTACCACTTAATATCTTCATATATTAGAGTTAATACATGTATTGTTCTTTTTTTTAGTTTTGACTGTATGTGAATGTATTATTGTTTTACTTGTAAAGCACTTTTGAACGTATGTTAAATATGAAAAGAGTGCTATATAAATATGGTATAATAATAATAATAATAATACCAATATTGTATTAAGTTTATCAACACGGTTTTAGTCCAATCAAGGCAGATTAAGTTTTATAAATCGCTAGCAATATGTGTTAAACGACGCTAATGAAAATATGAATTATTAAACTAATATATAATTCTTTGAACAGTGACCGATTATAAAAGTTCAGTAGTGTATACTAAGGTTAATGCAAGTTGCCGTGTGACATGGGATTGGCCACATACTTATTTAAACATATTTTATTGCTTTTCTTCTATATGCAAGCAAGAGGGTTGGGCCACAAGTTCTTCCAACAATAATAAAGGCCCGTCCCGTCAGTATTATAATTAACAGTTAACAAGATGGCAATATAATTAAAATAAAAATTAAATGCATTTTTTGGTGAACCAAAAAAAAAGGATAGAGGAGTAAATAGAATAAAGTTCTAGGAAAGATAAAACAACAAGGACTGAATGATGCTGTGAGTGTAGGGTCTTGCCCTGAGCGGGTGTCATAATAGTGTATAATAATGACTTCTAGTCGTTATGAAATCGTTTAATATATTGAATTTAAAGCTGAACATGATTAAATATAGTGCTATTACCTTTAGCCGTATAACTATCTTTTCCAAATAAAAATAAACGAACACTAAACGGGTGAAACGGACGGGTACATGAAAAAGACGAAGTCGTTCATTTAAATAAAACGGACATTGCATAAAATAATGTTCGCCGTCATCCTGTTAATGCCAACACTTCTCACAGTTTGCGTTTTCTTTAATTTTGTTTATAAACAAATCATATTTCACGTTCCAGCATTTGTTTCTTATCCGTGCATGGAATACAGACAATATACGCCATCCATAAACAAATTGAAAAAAAACGTATTTTGGGCGCAACATTTGGATTGGCCACATCGACGTTAGTTAACCCATTCTCGAATACTGGAGTTGTAACTCTGAGATGTGAGAGTTAAAACTACGCTATATACATTTTGAATCAATAAGACTACGTACAAAATCTACGCTTAATGTGACAGAAGTACTGCAGGAACATCGGCGGCCCATGCATACACATCGTGTATTTGCTCTGTAAGCCAACAAAACATGTCTATAGTAGTATTTGCAGCCTTTGTTCGTATCTCGGATAAAGTGTCGATTCTTACGGATGGCGGGAGGTATACAGTACTGGTTCTACCGGGGAAAATGGGATGGTCTACCACAAATTGTCGACCGTCATATATGGCCTAATATGTGCTGAAAATGACGCAAAACACCATTCATTCAAGAAACCAACCAATTTGATCTCGGATTTCACTGGTTTGTAAACGGTATACTACTGGGTTCCGCGTACTTACCAGGTTCCACTTGATAACAGCAACGTCTGACGGATTCGTAAAAAACATGAAAAAGCAAACATACCTAATGCGCATGAGGTTGGCGTCCATACTCCACGGACTCTTCTTACTGACGGGTAACGGGATACCTCTCTCCTAAACAAACCTACCTTATATGCATGAGGTTGGCGTCCATACTCCACGGACTCTTCTTATTGACGGGTAACGGGATACCTCTCTCCTAAACAAACCTACCTTATATGCATGAGGTTGGCGTCCCTGCTCCACGGACTCTTCTTACTGACGGGTAACGGGATACCTCTCTCCAAAACAAACCTACCTTATATGCATGAGGTTGGCGTCCATACTCCACGGACTCTTCTTACTGACGGGTAACGGGATACCTCTCTCCTAAACAAACCTACCTTATATGCATGAGGTTGGCGTCCATGCTCCACGGACTCTTCTTACTGACGGGTAACGGGATACCTCTCTCCTAAACAAACCTACCTTATATGCATGAGGTTGGCGTCCATGCTCCAAGGACTCTTCTTATTGACGGGTAACGGGATACCTCTCTCCTAAACAAACCTACCTTATATGCATGAGGTTGGCGTCCATGCTCCACGGACTCTTCTTATTGACGGGTAACGGGATACCTCTCTCCTAAACAAACCTACCTTATATGCATGAGGTTGGCGTCCATACTCCACGGACTCTTCTTACTGACGGGTAACGGGATACCTCTCTCCTAAATGAGAAAGGCATATTGTTTTATAATAGAACGATATATATATATTTTATAATTTCTCAATTTAATATAAATTAACAAATAAGCGAGATAGCACAAACACAACAGCGTTGAACGTATAGGTAACGTATAGGTAACGTATAGGTACAGCTAAACTCTTTGATTCAAATCGGCTCTCTGCATGTGCTCAATGCTGTGAGATGATAATGTAATTAAAATCCATTACGTTTTTCTGACAAGAAGTTTCTGCGAGTGTCAGTTAATGGGCATGTAGGTTATATACATGCTTAAACACCCCCATATGCACTTTTCCGACGATTTTTCTGAAGACAACGCAATGCCTGCATGAACAACCGCAATATTTCAATAGAACAAACCCCATATACGCCACTTGCATGAATAAAACTCACCAAAGAGAAGAATATTACGCCGATTGAGTATATTTTAAAACCCATTCATTTTTTTTCTATCATATTTGGTATTTACATTCGCCGCTCGCATGCGGGAGGTTGTGGGGTCGACATGGTCACACCAAATACTTTATAAAAATGGAATAAAAGGTGTGGCTGAATGGTCGGCCCCGCGTCAGTATAATGTGACTGGGTGTGGTATCATGCTTTGGTCTTTGCCGTGGTATTTCAGTGGCAACGCTATAAAGTCGGACTTTCAGCTCACTGCTATAGTTAAACACTGTCATTATATGACTCAACGATTGTTAAATGTGACGTTAAACCTATACATTCTACAAACCGCATGGGAAACCGCGTGACAGTACCTTTGCGTAGTCAAATAGATCATTCCGGCCTAGGAATCGGTTGTAGAACTCCGGAATCCGCCATGGCGAGATGACCTGAAACAAATCGTGATAACGTAGTCAATATACAATATTAGCAATCTTTATTTAGACAGGCGTGGAACAAATACTCTCGATTTTGTGTACATAATCCAAACTTTATCAACATATAAAGTTATATGTACCACAACCGGTCCAATTTGAAATAAAACGGAAAATATATTTATTTCTGTTTTAGAATTAAACGGACACGTACATGGCAATCTTGATTTTTTTAAAACTCGCGGCGTCCCTTTATTTTTAATTCATAATTTTGCTTCTTTTTTTTTAAATCATTAATATTAATTATTAGAATAGTTTAAAGCAAATTGTTTTCGAACACTAATAACCGTTTGTTATAATTTATCAGTACTATAGAACTGTCTAGAGTAGAAGAAGTAGAATACCAAGGACAAATTGAAAACTCAAACTTTTATTGAGTTATATGCAAGCAGGTTTAAAGTCAAAAGGAAACTGGATATTAAAGAGAAATGTTTGTTTAATGCTTGTTCCTACAGTCCAGACTCAATTGTGCCCGTCGCGGCAGGGAAACTTGTCGTGTTTGTTGGTGGAGGGACTATAAACCTCAGAACTACACACACACACTTAATGCTTGTTCCTTCTCTTGATCTTCACAGCGTGCACGTCGCGGAGAGGGCACGGATGACACTCATAGGTGTTTATATAGGGGTCGCATTGCCAGCCCTATACGACATTAATAGCTTGAGCACTATATTCGCGTATAGTAATCAACACTGGTACTACTAAATTGGTTTGTCTCTTTTTAGTAACGTGAGTGTCATTTGACCAAGAGTGAAGATGTCTCCTGCGTCCCATCACAGCACACATCATCTGACGTCCACAGATCCTGAAGTCGAGTCCGGGGGCCATGTGCGGCTTACAATCGACAGTAGACAAAGGGGAAAGGACGTCGGGCGGTGTGTGCGGCGCAGGGGTCATACTGTGATGGGTGTGGCCCCAAACAGAGAACCCGACCTGTAGCGGATGTAGGAGCACCACCTTAGCGGATGTAGGCCACCTCGACCAGACCACTTCACCGCCACAGCGAAACAACACAGAGCAGCACTACACATCTACAAGAGAAACGACTACACTACACAGCAGCACCTGATCAACCTGCACACTCATCTAGAACAGACCAGACTCTATTGTGCCCATCGCGGCAGGGAAACCTGCCGTGTTAGTTGGCGGACGGTCTATAAACCTTAGAACTACACACACACACACACACACACACACACACACACTTAATGCTTGTTCAGACCGAAGCATTGTGGTGTAGTGGTTATAGCATCTGCCTTGCATTCGGGAGGTCGTGGGATCGAGTCCCCTGACCGCGTCATACCAGAGACTTTAAAAAATGGAGTAGTCACTTGTAACCCTTGCCTGACGAGCAAATAATGGGTAGTGCTGCGACTGATTGACCAGTGTCAGAATAATGCGACTGGCGGGTGGGGTATCATGTCTACTACGGCGTGGTATTCCAGTGTGGCAGCACTATAAAGAAACCATTGAGTTCTTCAAGTAGACATATCATCACATCACACAACAACACACAGATAAAAGTCCAGACAGTGTGCCTATAGTCGTCATGTAGGACGCCTGTCGTAGGTGAAGGGACTATAATCCTTAGAAATACACACTTAATGCGTGTTACCTAACGGCTTATCGAGTTTGTTGGTGGGGTAATATAAACCTTATAATCACACACGCACGCACGCTCACATGCACACGCACACACTTAATGCTTGATATAAACTTCAAGAGTGTGACCCTTTAAAACAAACAACACATTCATGTTTGGTTTTAGTCAAGTGAATGAGCTGTTCACAACCACTGACCGAGCTGTACACAACCACTAACCGAGCTGTACACAACCACTAACCGAGCTGTTCACAACCACTGACCGAGCTGTACACAACCACTAACCGAGCTGTTCACAACCACTGACCGAGCTGTACACAACCACTAACCGAGCTGTACACAACCACTGACCGATCTGTACACAACCACTAACCGAGCTGTACACAACCACTAACCGAGCTGTACACAACCACTAACCGAGCTATACACAACCACTAACCGAGCTATACAAAACCACTAACCGAGCTATACACAACACTAACCGAGCTGTACACAACCACTAACCTATGTACGCAACCACTAACCGAGCTACTAACCGAGCTATACACAACCACTAACCGAGCTATACAAAAACACTAACCGAGCTATACACAACCACTAACCGAGCTATACAAAACCACTAACAGAGCTATACACAACCACTAACCGAGCTATACACAACCACTAACCGAGCTATACACAAACACTAGCCGAGCTATTCACAACAACTAATCGAGCTATACACAACCAATAACCGAGCTATACACAACCAATAACCGAGCTATACACAACCACTAACCGAGCTATACACAACCACTAACCGAGCTATACAAAACCACTAACCGAGCTATACACAACCACTAGCCGAGCTATACACAACCAATAACCGAGCTATACACAACCACTAACCGAGCTATACACAACCTATAACCGATCTATAAACAACCAATAACCGAGCTATACAAAACGACTAACCGAGCTATACACAACCACTAACCGAGCTATACAAAACCACAAGCCGAGCTATACACAACCAGTAACCGAGCAATACACAACCACTAGCCTAGCTATACACAACCACTAACCGAGCTATACACAACCACTAACCGAGCTGTACACAACCACTAGCCGAGCTGTACACAACCACTAACCGAGCTATACACAACCACTAACCGAGCTATACACAACCACTAACCGAGCTATACACAACCACTAGCCTAGCTATACACAACCACTAACCGAGCTATACACAACCACTAACCGAGCTATACACAACCACTAGCCTAGCTATACACAACCATTAGCCGAGCTATACACAACCACTAACCGAGCTATACACAACCACTAACCGAGCTATACACAACCACTAGCCTAGCTATACACAACCACTAACCGAGCTATACACAACCACTAACCGAGCTATACACAACCACTAACCGAGCTATACACAACCACTAACCGAGCTATACACAACCAGTAACCGAGCTATACACAACCACTAACTGGGCTATACACAACCACTAACCGAGCTGTACACAACCACTAACCGAGCTATACACAACCACTAGCCGAGCTATACACAACCACTAACTGGGCTATACACAACCACTAACCGAGCAGTACACAACCACTAACCTCTATTGAAGGGTGAAGAGCGTATGCGCCAAGTTCGAATCTTATCTGATCGTTACCCTTCCCAGTCGCCCCGTGGGCGATGTACTGCGCCGCCTCCTCCTTCGCAACCTTGATAATCGCCCTGAAATGACAGGTCACGTGATAACAGTAGTAAGTATTTAGGGATTTAGCGTTTACTATTTATTAAATATCCAACTTGTTACATTTGGTGGTGTTAGTTTAGTTTTCCCTATACTCGTATGTTATTGACATATGCCATACCACAGCAGTTTTGGACATTGCTTTTTATAAACAATTTTAGCATTAAATAAACAAGCTTTCCATGATTTCTCAATGGCCATTTAGCGTTGGGAAATAAGTCCTTTACAGTATATTTACTTTGCAATGCACGGGCGTGCCAGTGCCGTTCCCATGGGGTATCTATCTTCGTACACTCCATTTGCCTGGATGGACGGCCAGATGAAATCCTCCACAAACTCTCGACGAACGTCCAGAATTACAACCTATGAATAAGGAGCCTAGTATTAACACTAAAACAAAACAAAAAACAACATCTGCAATGATTAAAATCTAATTCTCCAAATACGATGGAGGTATAGCAGTGAAATAATATAAATGTTCATCAATTTATATTTAATTGATATGAACACAGTATCATAAAACCGATATGAATACTAAAATAACCAAAAGGAACATTGGGTAGTCGTTTCCGTCACATTAAATAACAATGTTATATTAAGAAGGGCACGTTGGGTTAAAGTCGTATCCGAAATACCCAAAAGGCGGGGTCGAGGTATGAGGATTGGGCGCAGTTGTTAGTCACATCCATGTACCTATAAAGCACAGCCACATGTCAAAGCTTTAGAAATTTGCTTGTCTAGTGTTTTATTTAGCTCATTTCCTTAATAACGTGGAAAAGCAGAACTGCTCCGTTACATGTATGTCTGATAATGCACGGGGTTGTGATGTGTGTAGGACTAATACTTAACGTACCTTTACCGCCCCCAGTGTGTTCGCCTTTGCCCGTGCCGCGTCGAAGTCTTCTTCCTGTCCGACATTTGCCTGAAGAAAACAATGTTTAGCTATATCGCCAGACTAATTTTAAAACTATATTGAAATAACCGGAAATTCATTTTCACAGCAGCAAATTAAGCAAAAACCGTGTATTCAAGATGTTTGGAATCTAAATGAATGCACTTGAGTAGACACATTTGCCTTAAATTTAATTATATATTACCATTGCCAACATGCTTGCCACGTGTCAGAGCTGCACAACCACGTACCATGTGGCAGAGATGCAAAGCCACGTGCCATGTGACAGAGTTGCACAACGTTGCAGTGGTACACAGTCACGTGGTATCAGGCAGAGCAGCACAGCCACGTGCCGTGTGGCAAATGTGCACAGCCACGCGCCAAGTGTCAGAGGTGAACAAGCACGTCATTTGGCAGAGTGCACAACGTGTCAGAGGTACACTGTCACTTGGTATGTGGCAGAGGTGCGCAGTCACGCGCTATGTAGCAAAGGTACTCATCCATGATGCTCAGCCACGCGCCAAGTGTCAGATGTGCAGAGTCACGTGCCATTTGGCATATATCTCAGCAAAAGACCGAAAGGCATTTTTATAAATGGCAAATCCAATTCATTTACCAGTCCAGATCTACCGCGGGATACAATTGGTTCCCCTGTTTATTGTGGATACCAGATAGCAATAAATAAGACAACCAACATATTCCAGCAAGATGGCATTATGTAAGTCTTAATAAAGTCAAATAAAGAAGACGGTTTATATAGGTCAATTAAACTTTATATATGCATATATACGTTTGTTGAAGACGAGACAATTTATATTTAAGTCTATGAAGAATACAATCTATCTCTTGTTTATATCATATGTTACCACTGTAGACGGGAATTCGAATTCTAAATTGCATTAAGTTTTAAATCAAGCTGGCTGAATGTGAAGGACGTGCACAACTATAAATTGCTATCTAAGCGAACATATTCGATGGGATAAAATCGTCAAATCGCTTCACGACATACTTTGTTACAATAGCGCATCGTACTACTAATACAGACGAGGGTTTTGTCCAATGCAAGGCTGATGTGTCCTTTATTTGTCGATTCTACTGCTGACATAGCCATTATAATAATAATAATATCTTTATTTCAAGAGGATAACATATTTGGCTACAAGCCAGTCTAACATATGGTCATCAGATAAAAGACAATATATTTACAGTTTTTATAAACATGACTCAAACAATGGTACAGAAAGAATAAAATGAACAAAATATGTGCAGAAACTTCATGATTTTTCTAAAAATGTGGTGACTTATTCAACCTTTAGGTGATGTGTATACACTATAAAACTAATGTTTTAAACTCGTCAATTGTATATGTTATTAACAATATAAATATTAAAATTTAAAGAATTACATTTTAAAATTTTAAAAAGTGAACATTGTACACGTGCATATACTGTGATTGACGTAGGTAATACATCGGTAATCAAGTTGTCAAATTGCATATACAACAAATCATTTAAAAACACAATAAATACTACTGTAAGACGATCGTAACAATTAAAAGTTATGATATGTTGATTTAATAAGCAAGTGATCTTGAGAAATATTTTCTGATTGAAATATCACACCTATTTTTTTTCCGACAGGGTTAGTCTTGTTTAATAGTAATACACAAACACGAAGGGCCACTGCATTCTACTTAGTGTTGGCTAAACCACCAGTCCTAACAATATGTGTATGCGTGATTTAGCCTAAGACAGCAGCACTTTACGCAGGCTTACAATCATACTGTCCAAAAACTAGATTTGAAGTAAGTATGACTAAGTATATTTTTTATAATATTTATTTGTTAATTAAACTCCTTGTAATCAAGCCCAGTTGACGAAACATACAAGCTGAACTCATGTGCTGTCATGCAATGATGTTTTCAATTAAGAATTCATTTTTTAAAAATAATATACCGAAAATATATGTACATGATGTAAGTATGTAATCAATGTTATCTAGCCCAGCAGCCCAAACATACAAGCTGATCCACTGAACCGTCAAACATTGATATTTTATTGTATTTATATTAGTTTATGTGTGCATAATAGTTTATGCTCTCCTATAAATGGAGAAAATAAAGATTATTATTATTATTACTTAAAATATATAGTTTTAATGATTTCTTAAGACTTTGTGTCGGTAAAACATAGATGCTGTACCAGACCCACACGGATAGTATACATACTTTTGAAATTATATAGCAGTCGAGGACATAATATGTGTTTTCAGTAACGTTTTAAATGAACTTGGTGATTTTGAAAGCCGTATTTCATGAGGAAGTTTATTTCATTCCTGTGGACCGCAAATTGAAAATGCTTTATCATAAAATGCTGTGTGCGATCTTGGAACGTGCAGTGTATCATTTGTGGAAGATCTTAAATTTCGTCCATGAGTTGTTGAAGGTTTTGAGAGTATGATGTCAATGTATTCAGGTGTTTGATTATTTAGAGATTTGTACACCACCATAATACATGTATGGTATTGAACCCGTTTTTGGACTGGGAGCCAACTCAGAGTTTTAAACATTTGTTCGGATGATGTATTAATTTCTACTCGGAGGATAAGCCTGGCCGCTCGTTTTTTGAAGTTTTAGTATTCGATCATATGGGATGAACAACGACCCCATATGATACATCCGTAGTCCAACAAAGGCAATATACGTATATGCATTGAAGTACATTTTCAACTTTAATATCTTGGTTGACATATTTTGGTAGCAATTTCATGAGTTATTTTACGCGTGGTGCTTTGACATACACTGTCTATTTGTTTATCTCAACTGAGATAAACAACTTAGCATTTGTATTCCTAACAGTTTATGTGCTTCAGTTGTTTGTATTGAGTTGTTATCAAGAGTTAGTTCAAGTTTAGGGTGACTTAATATTTTAGATCTTGATCCTATGGTCATTGAAAAAGTTTTATTGTCATTTATGTGCATTTTGTTATCAGTGCGCCATATTTTAAAACCATTTACACTTGCTTGGAATCGAGTTTCAAGAATAAATAGAGGATCTTACATGAATGCTCATTCATTACTGAATTTATTAAACGAGTTGGCAAAATGATATAATGCGAGGCTCTTGCCGAGCATTATATCATTTTTGCTAACGAGTTTAATAAACGAGTTTAATAAATTCAAATTCAAAGTTAAGTTTAAACGAGATTAATAAATTCAATAATGAATGAGAACGAATGTTAAATTATATTTATCACATAACTTATAACGTCACAATACGTCAGTAAACGTTCATTAACGTGACATCCACGACGTCATTAACGTTATGTTATACCACTAGTGGAATATCGAAAATATTGAACGGTGTTATTACACTCCCACACCGCATGTTATGTGATGAAGTAAATTAATCAAACGTGATGTGCTTCACCTATACCCTTGTTCGATAAAGGTTGTTCTCGAACTTGTCCGAGCTTTTATCAATATTTATCAATATTCAGACTCGTATTAAGTGTTGTAAAGATCGGATGCAAAAAAAGTGCTAGAATGTTGAAAGTCAAAATATGGTATTTTCATTTGATATAATGAAAATACTATTATTTGACTTTCAACATTCTAGCACCTTTGTTGCCATAACTCTGATGTTTATTATTCGATAACTTCGATAACGTCGATAACAGATATTTCGTCGATATTAGGACACTGACCAACTCATATTATGTTTAGTAAGAGTTTTTAAGTTGTCTGTTTACAATACAATTTTGGTTAAGTCAAATTAGACCTATTCTTGAGGAAAGCAAGTATCTTTAAATAGGTATTGTTTAAGATTTTTCCCATGAGACATACGGCTTTATTTATTTTAGCAGCATTAAGTTTGTGTCTGCGACAATCACGCGGCGTCGACTAGCAATATATGGTTAAAATTATTTATGATCGTCACAAATTGCTTTTATCGTTCGTACACAGTTCTATAGTGTGCCATCTAGCATATGTGATGCGAGTATCGCTTAATTTGGTTCGGATAAATGATGATAAATTATGCTAGTCACGTTTTAAGGGCGCATGATTATACCCTCGTTTTTGAAAACAACAGGGTATATTAAAATCGCCTCCGTATGTCCGTCTGTCCGTCCGTCAGTCCGTTACCGCATCTCCTCCTAAACCGCTGAACGGAATTCAACCAAACTTAGGGTATGACTTTAGCATATGATGACGGCATGCAAGAGCAACATTATTTTTGGCTCCGAGCCGAGGGGCCTTCAGGGGGTCAAAAGGTCAAATACACTAAAAATTCAATTACACTGTCATTTTTCCATATTTGTGCACATAACTTGGTGTATGTAATCGTCTATGAAGATAAACAACTATGAAACGATTTTATTATTTCGAACTCGGACGACTGCCCAGGGGCCCAGGGTGGGTGGGGTGGGTTTTGTGATCTTGGGGATTTTTTTTGTGTGTTATTATGTCTCAAATGAAACAATATGATGATGGCTCTGCATCCAGGGCCCTCAAGTCAATTACATAAACAATTCAATTACACTGCAATTTTTTCCACATTTTTGCACATAACTGGTGGTGTATGTAACTGTCTATGAAAGTTAAACAACATATCAAACAATTTTATTATTCCGAACTCGGACGTCTGCTTTTTTTTTTAATTATGTCTCAAATGAAACATTATGATGATGGGATACATTTGTTTCCTCCTATTTCATCGGTGGGGGCCTGGGGGAAGGGGCATCAAATACACTAATAATTCAATTACAGTGTTATTTTCCCATACTTTTGCACATTAGTTGGTACAATAGTCATCTATGAAAGAGATACACAGCATGTCAAATGATTTATTATTTAAAACTGAGGTCGTCTTCCCTGGGGGTTGGGGTTGGGGGAGGTGGGTGGTG
Source organism: Cyrtodaria siliqua (assembly GCA_037043455.1). Classification (NCBI taxonomy): domain Eukaryota; kingdom Metazoa; phylum Mollusca; class Bivalvia; order Adapedonta; family Hiatellidae; genus Cyrtodaria; species Cyrtodaria siliqua. The sequence goes on from JAWPHD010008268.1 coordinate 74,622, forward strand.
TGGGGAGGGTATCGGGGGTCTTCTTTTTTTTTAATTATGTCTCATACGAACATTTTGATGAAGGGATTACAGTGTATAGTAGTATGTGTGTGCGTGATGGTAGGTGGGGGTATCCTGTGTGAAGAAAACGTGGGTATTTGCGATGAAGTGCCGTCGAATTGTTCTAGTTTAAATTATAATTATCTTGGTTACTTTTCTAAAAAAATAGTTTGTTATTTTAATATGACCCATGTATGCTGTGTCGACATGATTAAACATTTACTACTCATTTTATAGCATTTTACATTCAAACATATTTCTTTCTTTCAATTGATTCATTCTAACATTACATTTCTATAAAAGGTTTAAGGTAAAAAAAGAAGAAGGTTAATCATACACCGAACAAAATCAAACGAACGAAGATATCTGTTGTTGAATGTATTTGTTCAAGCTATAGAATTTAGTCCACTGTACATCTGTTCTTGTTAATCAATCAGTATTTAGCTCAACGCCTTTATTTTCCTTTTTATAAACCGCTTATTCACGGGTTCTGCGTGATACGAGCAACCGACAAGTGATGTTCTGTCGTGATTGAATTGTATAACAGAGACCAGGCGCGTATATACAAAGACCGGGCGCGTATATAACAGAAACCAGGCGTGTATATAACAGAGACCGTCGGCAGGCGCGTATATAACAAAGACCAGGCGCGCATATAACAGAGACCAGGAGCGTTTATAACAGAGATCATGCGCGTATGTAACATAGACTAGGTGCATATATATCAGAGATCAGGTGCGTATATAACAGAAACCATGCGTGCATATAACAGAGACCGTCGGCAGGCGCGTATATAACAGAGATCAGGCGCGTATATAACAGAGACCAGGCGCGTATATAACAGAGATCCGGCGCGTATATAACAGAGTCCAGGCGCGTATATAACAGAGACCAGGCGCGTATATAGCAGACACCAGGCGTGTATAAAACAGAAACAAAACCATGTGATTTGTTTGATCCGGTTCACGATAAAACGGCGTTCAAGTTCGACTCACGTATGTTTTTGCTTCATAAGTGTCCTTACATTTAATGAATTTCGTTCAACTAAGTATAGGATAGAGGCTATGAAGAGTAATAATAGTGTTTACGACAGGTTTTATCGATAGTCTCTATATAGGTCACACTCTAAACCATGAAGAACGCTGGTAGTAAAATCTTCATGAATAAATGGTGCAAGTATTTGAAGTTCTGAGCCATCTGATTGGTTTAAAAAGTAAACACTAAAGCACAAATAGCCCTTAAAAGTGAACCCTTTCTTCCGCTGCAAAGGGTAATTCGATTCAGCCAGCACTTTATGAACTAAGCCCTCCCAAATTCTTGGAATTTAATAAAAGTGTTTACATTCGTGCATGCAATGCGACCTAGCTCCTCCGTTTCCTTCTATGTAAAGTGCTGTATACAGTGTTGTCTATACAGTGTTGTATACAGTGTTGTATAAGGTAACACTTGTTTTGCACGAGTACCAAGCATACATACTCCATTATTTGGATGAGGCGATATAGGTTCCAATTGCAACTGCAACATGTAATTAACAGGAATCTGCCGGAAATTGATTCGAACCAAGTTCGAGTTCGCCGTTGTTCTAATTATATAACCTTACAAAGTAATAAACTTACCAAGAAGGCCACAACATCGTACCCCTGCTCCTTCAGCCACACCAGTATACAGGAAGTATCCAAACCTCCGCTGTATGCCAACACCACCTTCTTCTTGTTCCCTTTAGTATCCATCCTTTATTTTCTAGCTTAAATTGTTTATCCTTGTTTATCCTTGTTTATCACTGTTTATCCTTGTTTATCCTTGTTTATCACTGTTTATCCTTGTTTATCCTTGTTTATCCTTGTTTATCCTTGTTCATCACTGTTTATCATTGTTTATCCTTGTTTATCACTGTTTATCCTTGCTTATCACTGTTTATCCTTGCTTATCAAGTTTATCCTTGTTTATCCCTGTTTATCCTTGTTTATCCTTGTTTATCACTGTTTATCCTTGTTTATCCTTGTTTATCCTTGTTTATCCTTGCTTATCAAGTGTATCCTTGTTTATCCTTGTTTATCACTGTTTATCCTTGACGTTCTTAAGTTATAACTTAAGTTGTGTCGATCCTTTTTAATTCTAACTTGTGTGTATCCTTCTTAAAGTCAAATGTGTATCCTTCTTAAATAATATTGAGAGCCACTAGCGACTTTGTGTCGAAACTTATAAAACAATGATACAAAGCACTTCCGTCGTCGAAGTTTATAAAACGATTATTGCGATTATTGCGAGACACTGTCGCTGGTCAGTGTACAGAAACGCAATGATTGTTTCCACACGATTACAGGTGTCACCAGCTCGCAAGGAGTCTATCTTGATTGATAACGTGTATTTCTGACTGTGGCTATCAGGGCTTATATATGCTTAAACAGGGTCTATCACTATGTTGAATGATCCTGATGTTAACGAACTTCCGTGATCGATAACGCGAGCTATTCTGTTCAATGTAGTGAAATATAATTGTATGCTGATATTCGCTATTTACACGTGGTTTCTTTCTTGCTAACTCGGTGTTAATGGTTGGTATAATTATGTCTATTGTAAAAGAACGTTCGTGATTGTATTACCATGTTCACTATAGTGAACAATTATATTTGCTTTGTACAGATCGTCGGCCTTAAAAAATCCCGCGTGAAGGGCCTTTAATAGTATGATGCAATACTGCGTCACCATTGAAGTATTGCCGGATGATGCATTTGCGGTTATGTTTGACTAATAGTGCATTGAATGGAGAAAGGATAAGGATTGAATGGAGAAAGGATAAGGATTTATTAATTTTGCTGTAGATTGGAGTGTACTCCTTTTTAATTTCGTTTTCACATTTAGTCTCTTATAATTCTTTTATAATGGCATAGTTAAAATCATATGTAATGTTGTATTGTGTATAATACTGTACTATGACGAGACTTTAATAAACTATAAAACCTTTAAATACATAAAACAGTTACCATAGAGATAACTGTATGTCCCAGTAATGTGTGCCTAATGTGTGACATCGGTTTAAAGTCTCATCCGAAGGACTGGTCAGGTGTGAAATTCTTCTTATTTTTTTTTTTTATGTATTTCGGTAATTTAAAGGCTCATGCGAAGGACTGGACATGTGTGAAATTCTTTTTAAGAATTTCAGTAATTCACTCCTGAAATAATTAAAACGAATTTCACACCTGTCCAGGCATGAGCCTTTAAAAACGAGATTTGCTTGCTAAAATGACCAGCGCAATACAGCGAGGGTAAATAGTACAAATTGCGAGATACATGTAGTACGAAAGCTTTGATGGAGTGCGTGGTCCAGTGGTAGAGCGCCGAACTCCAGATCGAGAGGTCGTGGGTTCGATACACGCCGCGGCCACGTTATTTATCCTTGAGCAAGATAATTGCTTAGTACTGGTGCTACCCAGGAAGTCATCGAGAGTGATTAATCTAAGTTGCAAGAACTTGTTTCGCAATCGATGTAAAATAAATATGTTTAAACTAAAGGTTTGATCAAAGAAATGTTGACGGTGTTTATTTTGTGTGGCTTATCATGACTCTCCGACAATTTCAAACACAACAAGTATACTGTACTTGGAATTATTAAAGTAATACCAGATTATCATTCTTATCTTTATGTTTCGTAATTGTGTTATTTGTATCTAATTGTTCCATTTCATTGTCATAATTTGTAGAAATTATGTATAAAATCATCAAAGTATAAAATTTGAGAAAAACAATTACCAGATGTCAAAGTCATATCCATTTACATGTGACAAAAACAAGTTCAACTATTTAAACTAAAGCACTTAGAAACTATCTTCCATTGTGTTACTGTACGCTACGCAGTAGATGGGATCACCGGACTAAAGGTTAGGATCTATATCAATAGCTGTAGTACGAAATAAAGTGCGTATATGATACAAATATACGCTTGTATGATAGCGATCTGATTCTAATGCCCTGCCCTGTGCTCGCTGCGTACAGATCCTCAGGAGTGTAAATAATCTGAGGTGCTAACCATTACATGACGGCGACAGCTGCAGCATAATGCATGTCATCAACTTTGAATGCAATATTTCTGTATAGTTAAACTGGAGGGACGCGGTAGTTTACAGTGTACAGATTGATTAACGAGTTAACCTTATAGAGACACACGGTAATCTTGTTTTTTAAAAATTCACGAGGTCTCGTTAGTTTTTCTGCATTTGTTCAATCATTATTAATAGAATAGTATCAAGCAAATTGTTTTTCATATTATTAAAGGGAATGTATCGACACAGCCAAACAAGCTCTATTATTGAGAGTTCTGAAAAACTTGGGAAAAGGTGAAAGAATTATCAAAATCGGATGATAAACAAAAAAGATATGACCATTTAATGGTTGTTCTAAAACGAATATGGGGACTACTGATGACGTCATAGTTCCATATTACCATATATGGAATATAGATAAATATCATTTAAAACGAAGAAAATCACTGGTCATATAAAGCATTATTGTCATTAAATATTACATATTTTTCATACAACTGCTGTCATTTTTTCCCTATAAATCAGTAAATTTTCATGTTTATAAATATTCCATATATGGTAATTTAGAACCGTGATGTCATAGCTCTCAAAATGGCCACTTCTATATCCGTTTCAATAGAAACTTCAAATGATCATATCTTCTTTGTTTATCATCCGATTTTGATAATTCTTTCACCCTTATTCAAGTTTTTCAAAACTCTCAATACTGAAGATGGTTTGGCCGCCGTGTCTCTACAGTCTCTTTAACTGTTGATCATACTGCACCAATAATATAAACCTATTGTAGAAGACGAAATAATGAAAACTCAAAATTGTAGGTTTAACGTCTAAATGATACTGGATAAATAAATCGAGACGCCAATTTCAATGCTTGCTAAACACTTAAAAACGTATGCCTGGTGTATCCAGGCAGTATAGCTTTAAAGGGAAGAGTAATGGTAGGTGCTGATGGTTGGAGGATAGGTTGTAACGTTTAAGTTTTAAATTTATAGTCATCTAGTTGCGTTTATATTGTCAGGTAGTAAGCCAACTTAAATACGATAATGGATTATAATTCAATCCATCTAGTATCGGAGCATGACATATATACAGAGAGCACAGCTTTAAGATTCCTTCTTTGTTGACATTTATTACCCACTTTTTTCCGACATACGGCATTGTTTGTTAATTACCAACGCTGGAACCTAATTATGTTTGTGCCTCAGAAGTTACGTAGGCGTCGCCTAGCAATACATGGTTAAAATGCTTCACGAGAAGCTTAACTTGATTTAATTACAGTAATTTAGCTATATCGGTAAAGTTGGTCCAGACTGTTACAAGGGCTTGTCACGATTTTGTGTTGATATATGATGTGTATCTTATTTGTCCTTCACCACTCCCGCCCTTTTGTTATACTACTATCACTACTGCTACTAATACTAATAATACTAACACAACTGCTACTGCTACTGTTACTTCTACTGCTGCTGCTGATTCTACTTCTATTACTACTGCTACTACTATTACTATTGCTACTACTACTACTAAAACTACTACTACTGCTACTATTACTACTGCTACTGCTACTGCTACTGCTACGTACTGCTACTGCTACTGCTACTGCTACTATTATTTCTATTGCTACTACTACCACTAAAACTACTACTACTACTACTACTACTATTATCACTACTACTACTACTACTACTACTATTACTACTACTACTACTACTACTACTATTATCACTACTACTACTACTACTACTACTATTACTACTACTACTACTATTATCACTACTACTACTACTACTACTACTATTACTACTACTACTACTATTATCACTACTACTACTACTACTACTACTATTACTACTACTACTACTACTACTACTATTATCACTACTACTACTACTACTACTACTATTACTACTACTACTACTATTATCACTACTACTACTACTACTACTACTATTACTACTACTACTACTACTACTACTATTACTACTGCTACTGCTACTACTATTACTATTGCTACTACTACTACTTAAACTACTACTACTACTACTACTACTACTACTACTACTACTACTACTACTATTGCTACTATTGCTATTGCTACTGCTACTGTTACTGCTACTGCGACTACTACTGCTACTACTACTACTACTACTACTACTACTACACGTCACACATGTTTTGATATTGTCTTATAATCTCCTCGTCTTGCTCTTACGCCCGTGGTCAGGTACATATAGTAAACTTTTCTGAATTTAAAGTAGCTATTCCGCCAACAACAGCCACATTTCACAACATATGTACACTGTTTCTAAACCTACTAATGACGAGGTATATAATTCTATATAACTTACATAATTATTTTGAGAATCAAAACTCTATAGACACAAAATAAACCGCTTTTGTCAGACAGATCAAACCCAAAAAATTGCAGAGCTGAATTAAGAGTTACCAACCCATAATTCACTCACTTACCGCATATTCAATCACGGAATATTTTAAGAAACCGTGAATAAACATATACTTTTAATCGGCACATTAACATTATTTACCTGGATAGAGTTTTGATAAATGGTTTTGTATAATGTTGCTGTTATTTTGGCGGATTAGTGTCTTTACTTCTTCAAGCCACATCTTTTCGTTTAAATGCATCAGTATCTATGCTCAATGGCTATATCTTTGTAAGGCTTTAAATTATTTGCAACACACACACACACCCACACACACACACACACACACACACACACACACACACACAGAGAGTCGCTTAATGCTACTAATTTCAACCGTTTTAACTGATTCTATAGGTTTCTGCATGATTTAATACGCAGACAGTAGCTTAATTGCCGCTAGAATGAGTTGTTCTTTAAATACTAAACAGTTTAAACATATATATATTTCCTTTACAACGATTGCGAAACACGTTCTTGCATGCTATATTTATCACTCTCGATGGCTTCCTGGGTAGAAACAGTACTAAGCAATGTGGATTAATTATCTTGCTCAAGGATAAATAACGTGTCCACTACCTCTCCACCTCTCCATCTGGAGTCCGACGATCCACCACTGGACCGCGCACTGCACTAAAGCTAAGATGCCATATACGCGGTATGCGGCATGCGAATGCGACAAAAAATGGAATGTACGCATTAGCACATTATATACCTCGACAAGTTTGCCGTGTACGCAGCCGCTTGGCAAATCGCATTCGCGGCCGGACATATGGAATCAAGATCGTGCGTCTACATGATTTCCATTTGTTGTCGCATTCGCATTCGCATGCCGCATACCGCGTATATGGAATCTTAGTTTAAGCCTACTATCCACACCTAGTTAGACTCTACACAATTATGAAGAACATTTGTATGTTTTGTCGTGAACATTTGACCAATAGGAGAACATATGTTTGCTCTGCAAAAGACTATTAAAGGCAGGGCCAAAGTATATGTTTTGTTTGTCTTTTTTCCCCTAAAGTTAAATCTTCCCCTAATCTCAAATACTTGACCCATTGAAGACATCGTTTTATTCATACATAGCTCTATAAACATGTATTTATTAATGGGTCTTTTTTATTATTTAGAAGCAGGCTTCAAGAAATACACTAATAGCATTTAAATGCACCTTGGAAACAGTTTTCATACCAAACAGAAACATTTTCTAAACTACACCACTCAGCAATAAAACTAGTGTCGCCTTCACGGTTCATTGGCCAAAGAAGCATGCTAAAGTAACCCCATTATTTGTTAATAATGTAAAACTGTAAACACAACATGTGTCTTTTGTATACTTCATATTCAACCCATATATGTTAGCTGCATTTGCTTCATATATAAATATTTTATTCAGCAAAATTCCAAAAGGTCATAAGACCCATCAGGATACAAAACATATACTCAGCAAAAGTAAAAAGTATCCACTTTGTTTTCCTGCAAAATCTGAGACTGTAAGATAGAACTAACAATCGTAGCATGATTTTCTTTTAATAACATCTTTGTTTGATCTTCACACAAAATTTCAACGAAATATACCGAATAATAAAAAATAAATCACAGTTTAAAAACATAGGTGTGAAAACGAAATTAACAAAACTTAACAAATGTAAAGATAACGACAATAGCACAGATTCAGCAGTCTAAGTCGATTTAAATACACAGAAAAATATTCAAAACCTCTCTAATATCTCAAGTGGCGTCACACCGAATACACGCAAGAATGCGACGTCGCATGGTTCTTAAGTAACGACTGACGAATTCTAGAGCTAATAGGTTCCGTTCTCGGACAAGTGCTGCTGCAATTTCCTGAACACTTTGGATAGGGTCATCCTGACGTACACGACGTCCGAAATATGCTTGATGCTTCGTCAGTCATTATGTCAGAAGCATGCGACGTCGCATTTTTTAGTGTATTCGGTGTTACGGTGGACACATGGGATATTAGCGAGGTTTTATACATTTTTCTGTGTATTTGAATGGACTGCTAAATCTTGCTATTGTCGCTAATCTTTAAAAAAAAATATAAGTTTTGTTAATTTCGTTTTCACACCTATGTATTTAAAAGTTTGATTAATTTTGTAACTATTTGTTATATTTCGATGAAATTTTGTGTGAACATCAAACAAAGATGTTTTTAAAAGAAAATAATGCTACAATTGTTAGTTCTTTCTTACAGTCTCAGATTTTGCAGGAAAACAAAGTCGATACTTTTTATTTTTGCTGAGTATATATACAAGGTTGACAGCAGGTACATGCAATACTTATGTGTACTTATGCAAAAGTACTAGTGGTTCATTCTCAACACGATATATAATTATAACGCTTTTAAAAGTAACAATTCAAGAAATATGTTCAATCATGCATGGTGTTATTATAATTAATACATTTTAAACAGCTTTAATCGTATTTAAATCCTAAATAACTTTGTTTCAGCTTTTATAGAAAACATCAAATAAACTTTAATTACATTTGAAATCTTTGTTAAAAAAAAAAAAAGAACAAAAAAAACACAGAACAAAACAAAAACAACTTTAAGTTAATTGGTCTTAATATTAAAGAACACGTTTCATATGGTTAATAATACAATGTGTTTTGTACACTTATTACATAATAACTGATTCTATTATGTATTAATTTGTAATTAAATGCAATAAAAATGATTCTGTCAATACACAGACATATTAGGTCTGTGGTCAATATAATTGTTCGACATACGTTATATTTTCCTTATCTTAAAATCAATAAAACAGGATATGGAGTTTTCCATGGGATATCAAATTATAACAATGTTCGACCAAAATACGTGAGCAAATACACTCTCACCTCATGAGATGTGTATGCGGTCAGGTCATCTTGACTTGGCAGTTCTTCATTTTGTTTTAAGTAGGCCTATTGCATATATGTGAAGTAAAGAGACATAGGACAATCTCGAGGTCGGATGTACACATGTTCACGTTTAACCCTTAACCCGCTACACATATATAATAGACTGCTCTTTCTTTGAATTAAGACCATTCCGTGTATGTGACAAAGTGGTGCTTTGGGGAAAATACTCATCAGCATCCGGACATTGTAAAACCTAATCAGGCTGATCTGAGTTTACAATGGACGCAGGCTATTATAGTCATGCTTAGCGGGTTAAGGGTTAAAACAAACCAAATGTGTAACGGTCCACTTTTGTATCGCTACCCCTCACCCCATTTATATAAGTTGGAACACTTTTTTAATTAAAAAAAAACTAGCGGGTTCCCGCCTGTTTTAAGAAATAATAATAATCATATAAAAGTGCGCACACATTTTTTTCTTCAGTATAGATCCGACTACACCAATTACCAACCAATCAGCGGGCAGGGAAAAAGTTCCAGGTAAATTCGGAGCTATTACACAGAATCTCTTAATTTTGATTGGTTGACAAGGTAAACAAACCAAAAAATCTTGCTAAAAAATTAATATTCAAGTTATAAAGGTGCAATGTATTCATAATGTGTTGCATAATCAAAGAAAGAAGTATATTTTACATTTTCCTCATGTTTCTACATGCAAGTAGGTGGGTCAGCACCATCCGACCCAAACAGCTTTTTCAAAACATACTCAACGTATGGCTTCTGTATGTTTTTTGATAAAACTAAGATAGGTCTTTCAAAATAAGTAATACAAAATATAGCTCCCTATATTAGGGAATTCAGTACAGACCTTAGAGCTATAAGGTAGGCCTATGGAAAATGAATTGGTGTAGTATGACCTATAGTTATTGGTGTAGTTTGACCTATAGTTACCCCAGTAATTGATATTCAAAAGTGTCTATACAATGTCACAACTAAAAAGGAAACAGGGAGTGTACATGTTTGATAAAAATCGATTTGGGATAATGTTATTTCTCTTTCCTTTAATTCAAATGAAGTTTTTAATAAAATGTTTACTATACATGAGTGTTATAACCGGTTTAACTCATTTGAGAATCAGCGATAAACGCCGAGTGGACCTCCTACCCAAATATGGAGGTGTGTAGTTGTACTGATTAATGATTGGTCAAATAGATTTGATGAGGTATTCGAAAGTTGTGAATATGTATATAATATATACGTCAACCTGGCCGACATTAATTCGTTCGCCGCTGTCCTAATTTAATAACTTTACAAAATAATAAACTTACCAGGAAGGCCACCACATCGTACCCCTGCTCCTTCAGCCACACCAGTATACAGGAAGTATCCAACCCTCCGCTGTATGCCAACACCACCTTCTTATTGTTCCCTTTAGCATCCATCCTTAATAAGTCTAAATCAAATGTTGTCCTTCTTAAAACAAACAGCTAATTAAACGTCAGTGTCTCAGGTAATACAATAATCCCGCCGTTGCTACAGAACTGCAGACGATCAGCGTGTAACCAGTTACTGTCATATGTAGCCAGAGTACACAGAAATCCCGTGACTTGTATCGATGACCGAGTATTAAACTGCAGTAAAATATACACTACTCAACTTTTGTTATCGGTCACCCATTTTTTTTGAAAGTAACACGAATACTAAAAACTGGAAATCACATAAACACATACCAATATGTTATTAAGTTTATTAACAAGGTTTGAGTCCTATAAAGACAGATTTAGTTTTATAAATCGCTAGCGATATTTGTTAAACGACGCCAGTTAAAATTTCAAATGAAAAAAAAAAAATGAATTATTAACAAATATATAATTTTTGAAAAGTGACCGATTATAATATGCCGACAACATTGTCTTTTTTCAGGCCCTATAATCGTTTTCAAAGTTTATTGCTTTTAAAGATTAACTTAACTCTTAATCCATATCGATAGATGCACATCCTATGTAATAAAAATAATTTCTTTATTTAACGAAAGCTAAAACACATTAAGTTATGCATATACAATACATACACTTACTTCGAACAACAATGCTATACAAGTTATAAATACATATTAAAACATTCATGCTCATGCGCACACACGCCAACATCCATATACACAACAATTCTACAAATCCGATAAACACTCATTGGTTAATTCATTCATAATATTCTTAATTCATAATCAAGATATTCATAGTGTCATATATGAAGGATATTTAAGCAATTACATACATACAGTACCAGTTTCACTCAAGAAAAGAAAGAAAAACAACAACAACAAAACAATTACCAACAACACAATAGCGATATATCAGCTAGTTTATATCCTGTTTTTTTAAAAGAAATTGTTTTAAATTGTATTTATACGAATTAAGGCTATTGATATATGTTATATTACCTAACGTAGTGGTGCAATGTTGCATCATCATAGAAGGTTACTTCGATTTATTTAAGGGACACATGCCAATTTTGATTGTTTAAACAATTAGTTTTTCTGCATTTGTAGCTTGGTCGGTGACATTTCCTTTGATGAATGCAGAGCATTACATCGTTTAATTTAGGGTAACTTCAGGGGCGTGGCTATGCCGTACTACAACTACCGGATATTGGAATTTAGAGAACGGTCACTATGACGTCACAGTGTTACTAAGTACACCATGCTACACAAAAAATAGAGTCAGTCTCAGCGAAACACCGAGATGGGCGTAAATAAGAAAACTCGCTGAGACCAGACTCTATCTATTACAAATTGCATTTTTTCAATCATTAATATTAATTATATGAATAACAAAAAGCATATTGTTTCTGCTTATTATTAACGCTTGGTTATATTGCACCAATACTATATGTAAACCTTTATTAGAATGCAAACTCAGAACGTTATTTAATTATATGCAAGCAGGTTTAAAGTCAAAAGTATTCTGGATAAATAAATCGAGACGCTCATTTCGATGCTTTAAGATTGCCGTGTGTCCCTTTAAACGGACTGGGTGTACTGTGGTTGGGCTATGTATTGTCAATCTCCATTCAAACAAAACCACTCATCATGTGCTTTCGGTTTATATTGGAAAGTGCAAATATATAAAAATAAACCCGCTTGTTAACTTCGGTTTAATTATTGTTTATGAAAATTTGTGTAAACCGCAACGACTCGGATGTTTGTAAACCACAACGACTCCGATGTGTGTAAACCGCAACGACTCGGATGTGTGTAAACCGCAACGACTCGGATGTGTTTAAACCGCAACGGCTCGGATGTGTGTAAACCGCAAAGACTCAGCTAAAAAAAATAAATCTTATGCACCTGTAAATTTAAATGTGGTTTATAGTGGTTAAGTTGTACATATACTTTACATTAAGTGTACTTCGATCACATGACACTAATGCATAAGAGTCTTACATCATCATATGATTAATCTGATAAGAGTCTTACATCGTCTTATGATTAATCTGAATGCTTTATACAATAGCCTACTCGTCCAGTTTTCCAGACTTAAGTATTTCAACAACAATAAAATTGAAATTACATTCAGTCGCCCCTTTAAATAAGGCGTTCACAATCTGAGCAGATTATGCTGTTTTTTGTGTGTTTTATTAGCATCTAAAATCGGGATACTTTCGTGAGTGTCGTCTAGTGTATAATACGAGTAGGGCAAGGTTCCTGGATTCAAATGCATCATCGTCTAGCGTATAGTAAGAGTAGGGCAAGGTTCCTGGATTCAGATGCATCATCGTCTAGTGTATTGTACGAGTAGGGTAAGGTTCCTGGATTCAGATGCATCGTCGTCTAGTGTATAGTACGAGTAGGGCAAGGTTTCTGGATTCAGATGCATCGTCGTCTAGTGTATTGTAAGAGTAGGGCAAGGTTCCTGGATTCAGATTCATCATCGTCTAGTGTATAGTACGAGTATGGTAATGTTCCTGGATTCAGGTGCATCATCGTCTAGTGTATAGAAAGAGTAGGGCAAGGTTCCTGGATTCAGGTGCATCATCGTCTAGTGTAAAGTAAGAGTAGGGCAAGGTTCCTGGATTCAGATGCACCATCGTCTAGTGTTTTGAAAGTGTAGGGCAAGGTTCCTGGATTCAGATGCATCATCGTCTAGTGTATTGTAAGAGTAGGGCAAGGTTCCTGAATTCAGATGCATCATCGTCTAGTGTATAGTAAGAGTAGGGCAAGGTTCCTGGATTCAGATGCATCATCGTCTAGTGTATATTAAGAGTAGGGCAAGGTTCCTGGATTCAGATGCATCATCGCCTAGTGTATAGTAAGAGTAGGGCAAGGTTCCTGTATTCAGATGCATCATCGTCTATCTACCTCTCGCCCATCTAGCCTCTCGCACATCTAGCTTCTCGCACATCTAGCTTCTCTCGCCCATCTAGTCTCTCGCCCATTTAGCTCTCGCCTATCTAGCCTCTCGCCCATCTAGCCTCTCGTCCATTTAGCCTCTCGCCTATCGATACGGCTGCGGGAGGTATACAGTACTGATTCTACCCAGAAAAAAAAGTGGATGGTCTGCCTCAACCACAAAAAAACGACCGTTATATATAGCCTAAAATGTTCTTAAAATGACATAAAGCACCATTTAACCAACCAACCACTCTACACACATTTATAATCGTATGTTTGTTGAATGCCTAGTATAACTTTATTTTGTTATACATGAATATATATCATAAATACAAAAGACATGACACACCTATTTAAATATTGAATGTGGTAGTTTATAGTTGTTCTTTTTTTATTAAAGTTATATATGAAAATGATTTTGATACAATTCGCACATTTTGTAATAACGAATGAAATGCATTTAACATTTATTTATTATATCAACATTTGACAGGACGCAATGGTGAAAATGAGAATTGAACATTGTACATCATGTTTTAACTGTTTGATAGTTAGGTGTTCTGGTATACATGCAAAAAGACGAAAAAAACACATGCATCATTTAATAGCCATTCATAAATACTACCCTCCTCCCAACCCCCGCACCGAGTTCATGTTCATGTTGTAATTGTTGCCATGTTTATTAAAGGTCTGCAGAGTGATCCCTGTATTGTTTCAGGTGCTACTAAAATGTGGTAGAAAGCAATGATCGTGGCTCCAGCGATAAATGGTTTGTTTGCAACAAAATTGCAGCAACTCTGCAGTTCTGCAGGTGAGAAGGTTCTAGGCCCAAATCATATTTTTATCTCGATGTAAATGGAGAGTGAGTCTGATGCACCAAATAACCTTAACACCGTAAAACCAAGTCCAACTAAACTCCAAAATATTACAACAAGTTGACAGTTAAGACAGTTAAGTCCAGGGTAGACGTTCCGTTGCCGCAGGGATTGCATAACCGGAAGTACCGGCTGTTTAGACGTAACGGTTTCTGGTATAAAAGCCGCGGTTGTCAGGTATGCCGTTACTTCTCTCCTTAGAACGTCAAGCAAACAGTAAGTACATGATATGTAATTAATTATTTTATGAAAAAGTTAAATTTTGTTAAAGACTTTTAAGCAGATTTCATTAGATTAGATCTATTTAACTTTTAGCAGTTTTAGAACTAAATAGAAGACAATTTTGAAAAGTGTTTAACAATACTATAGTATTAAATTATTAGAACAAGACAAGATTGGACAAAGATAATAATAAAAGATAATGTTATACCTTTAAATGCATTTCGGCTTAAATAAACAAATTACGCTAAATCCAGTAAACGTTATTATTGATTGTGTTTCGTATTGTGTAAGTGTGTGTTTACCTTCGTTGGCATACAGGATTTTGTTCTATATGAGTTATAAAATAAATAGTATAAACTACACATATAAACTACACATATAAACTAAACATTAAAGGGACACATATACACTACACATATAAACTACACATATAAACTACACATATACACTACACATATAAACTACACATATAAACTAAACATTAAAGGGACACATGGCAATCCTGATATTTTAAAAACTCACGGCGTCCTGTTAGTCTTCCTACATAACTAGTATTTGTTCAATCATTAATATTAATTAAAAGAACAGTGTAAAGCAAATTGTCCTTGTAAATTACTAATTGTTAATTATATTGCACCAATAATATATTTAAACCTATGGAAGAATAAGACGAAGAAACGAAATCTTAAATTGTTACTTAATTATATGCAGGCAGTTTTAAAGTCAAACTGATACTGGATAAATAAATCAAGACGTTAATTCAGTCCTTCGGATGAGACTTAAAACCTAGGTCTGCTCGCTAAAATGCTTAGTGCAATACAGCGAGGATAAATAAACGCTTATACGCACGCTTAAATGCTTGATAACATCTGCAAGATTGCTGTGTCCCCTTTAAAAATATCCATTATGTTTATAAAAAACACCAACAAATATAAAAAACAACATGTGATACCAGTCTGTGTAGCAAGCTACTTCTATTTCAATAAGTTTTATAAGTTTGTCTGTTGCTAATATGTATTTAACAATTACAGAATCAATCAACCATGAAGACCTTCGCCGTCGCCGCTGTCGCTATTGCCTGCGTGATCGCCATGGCTATGGCCAACTATGCCCCATACGGGTACGGAGGGTACGGTGGAGTACAGTCCGGGGGTGGACTCGGGGGTGGACTCGGCGGTGGCTGTAAGTAGAATATACATTCACCATATACTAACAAATACTACATTGGACGAATAACACAGTTCTAAAAATCTCAAGATGTTGTTCAAATGTTTTGGCAGCGCTGTACAAAATCGCAACATCTCGGTAATGGAACATTACACAGACTGAGTGAATCAGTTCTATGTAATTGTTTGGTTTTCGAGGTATGGTACTGGAAACTAATATTTCCAAAACCACCGTGGATAAATATGATTTAAATGAGGGAGAATATTTTTGGAATATATGTTTCTAGCACTATACTTGTTCAATTTTATGTTTAATTGTATATGTTAATAGCTGAGGTGATAAAATAACGGATTTATACAGTATTACATAAACGAGAAGGTTAAATATATAATAACTGAAAAAGTAAAATACTTGAAACATATAAACTGACAGCCAAAAGGAATGCACCGCCATTTTGTATGTTCAGATTACGCATACTGGTTCCATTTTAAAGTATATCCCAAACTCTGTTTGGATGTTCGAAGATGTTACCAGTGTTTCCACCAATAAAAAACGTAATAATAAACAATATTAAAAGTGTATAAGTTGTGCGTTTCTTTTGGCGTATATACGCTAATGAATGTGATCAAATAATTAAAAAGGCGTAACCACCATGTTAGTTTTCAGTGAGTATATCAGTAAAATATAGGAACGTCTGCCTTAAATCGAAATCAAACAACAATGATTTCATGATATATATATAGATAGAACCGTAGCAGTTCCTGTCTGAATTATCTATCACAATCAATGTAACCGTGTCTCGCTAGAAAGACAGGAAATGCTATTTATATTATGCGGAATTGCATTTACAATCAATTTTATGAAATAACTTACAATTTACCTTTTTTTCTTATTTTAAAAAATTAATCATTTGCTTTAACAGGAACTTCTAAATTTAGATAAAATCAAAAATATAAGGGCGATAAATGATGCATTTACATTAAAAAAGGATCAAATTCCGAAGTATATACAAAACATGACAAACATTTCAAATACAGATCTGGAATTTTACTAAAAAAGATTGTAAACGTCTAAGCGATATGATTTGTAGACAGATAATATCGAATTCTTTGTTATGTATGAGAATAGAACAACGCTTAGATAAACCGTTTGAGGCAGTTTCTTAGAAGTCCTACGTTATATATGTACACAATTTGACTAATATATGTTATATGCTCGTATATCTGTTGTTTTCATTTCAGTGTTGGGCCTTCTCGCCTTACTGTTCTTGTTGCCTCTGCTGTTCGGCGGCAGCCTGGGCGGCGGATCCACAGGTACCGGATCAACCACCATCATCTACGGAAACTTCTCCGCCCCGTAAGTATTCAGTTTGTCTAAATGACATGGTTTTTTATTACACTAATCTATATAATAACTAATTTCGATTTAAAGTGACACACGTGACTCTTGATTTTTGTTTTAAAATCTAGCAATGTCTGCATAACTTGCATATTTGCAAAGTATTGATACTTGTTTCGAATATTTCAAAGGAAAATCTGTTTGCATATTGCAACTGTTATATTGTTTAGAATTATAGTCGAATAATAAAAAATAACAGCATCGTAAACTTCATTTTTTTTTATAATTTATTTAATTAAAATCAAAACGACACTGGATTAACATATCCAAGTCACATTTTTACGCTTGAGAAGTACTTCAAGATATGTGTCCCTATAATTGACCAACTTATGTGTGTTAGATCGTTGCATCCGTTTTTATTTGAGAGAGTAAATAAATATAAACACATTCATATCACGTATGAATAGGAAATAGAAAGTCTACCCAAATTCGTCCCATATTATCTCCGGACCTGGGCAATAATAAATGCCATATATGGACAAAGGGGCACTTCAAAATATTTGACTGCCCTTATGACCGAGTCGGCTGCATAAGCTAACTGTCTAACTAAACAAAAGTAATGTTTTTGTTTTTTTAACAAAAACCTAACGCAGATATCGCTGTTGCTTGTTTCTTTAAAGAAAACAGGAAATGTAAAACAATAAAGAAGGGTATGTTAATAAATCTATATTCTTTTCTATTTTCAGAACTGGTGGCAAGTAAATGATAGAAGACATATCAAGCTCGATAACACCAATGGCGTTGCCGAAGTTTACAACGTGTTTGACGCGTGTTTTGTTGGCAGTTGTTATACTGTATTTATTTGAAATACATTCTACTCAGAATATGACTCCGTCGTTATGTTGCATATTTTTACCATCATATGTTTTTTTTAGAATACTACTACAACTATAACTACTGCTGCTGCAGCTACTACTACTATTACCACTGCTGCTGCTGCTGCTGCTGCTGCTGCTGCTGCTGCTACTACTACTACTACTACTACTACTACCAAGACCACTACCACTATTACTACTACTACTACATTTTCAATTTGTATTATATATCTATTAAGACAAAATCCATGATTCTTACGCGGTTTTGTATATTTAGACCATATCTCATATCCTTCGCTATGGGATGAGGTATGGTCGAAATATATAGAAAAGTGTAAGTTTTTGAGATACATTTTATTTTAAGTCTGCGAGACACATGTAACAATACAAACACACACACTCACGAGCTTTTGGACCGACTATTAACACAATGTATATGGTTAAAGGGAATGTAGCGACTCAGCCAAATAATCGCTATGTTTGAGAGTTCTGAAAACTTTATCGAAATCGGAAGATAAACAAAGAAGATATGATCATTTAAAGGTTATATTGAAACGGATATGGAGCCGCCATTTTGCGATCTATGACATCATAGTTCTAAATGACCATATATGGAATATTTATAAATACATTGTATGAACATTTATTGACTTATAGGAAAAAAATGACAACAACTGCATGATGAAAAATATGTATACTTAATGGAATAATGCGTTATATGACCAGTAAAGGATTTTGCATTCATTTGCAAAGCCCAATAAGTATAGCTTGTTTGGATCGTCTTTAACATAATAGTACAGTAGCAATAACATCTAAGAGTACTTAACATGAAATAATTATTAGTTTAGTTTAAACATATTTATTTTACACCGAGTGTGAAACAAGTTCTTGCAACTTATATTAATCACTCTCGTTGGCTTCCTGGGTAGCACCAGTATAAAGCAGTGTGGATTAATAATCTTGCTCAAGGATAAATAACAAGGACAAGGCGAGGATTGAACCCACGACCTCTCGGTCTGGGGTCCGACACTCTACCACTGGACCATGCACTCCAAATAAAGATTACACAAAACACGTCGACAATCTAAAGGGAACATGCATGCTTTAATTGAATTGAATGTTGTTTAACGGCTCATCAACAGAGTATAGGTTATTTAGAGCCGCCCCAGAGAGAGGAGAAGGATACATAGGAATCCGGGAACCGTGCCCTACTCTTATTATCGAATATATTCCTATGGTTCTTTAACGTGCTCGGAGGATAGCCCGATACACGGGGCCGCCCGGTTTACGTCCCCATCCGACGGACGAGGCTAAGGGAAAGTGTTTTGCTCAAGAACACACCGACGAAACTCAGTGGCATCACGGAGGATTGAACCCGGGGCCTCCGGTTACAAATCCGCCGCGCTACCGACTACGCCACGCTTTAAACATAGCAAATAAAATACAACGTACGCTGGTGCTGTTTATCACTATTTACACATTTTAAATTAAATGCCATGCAGGTATTCGATCAGATACAACACAATACATATACAGTACACAATAGACATAGAAGAAAATATAAATATGGTTTTATAAATAAAATATTTTCTCGGAATCATGGATTTAATCATTTTGTCTAGAAAGATGACGAATCCAGAGCAAGAAAGCAACAACTTTACTTGCATTTCATAACAGGGTTAAAGAGTGCAGTTTTTTTGCTAAATGACAGGGTGGCGAAACCACATTTTGGTCGGTTTCACGGCAAACATTGTAAATAAAATGCCCGATTCATGTAGGTGTTCGTTTTTATAACTTTCTTAATATTTATCGAAGTTTATTCAACTAAAGTGCAATACCTCTCCGCCGAAAAAGGTAATTTGACGTATCTAGTACTTTCTGAGATTATCCCTCCCAAAGTCTTGGAAACGAATTGAATTGAATTGGGTTTTAAGGCGCACCAACCCATGAAAAGGTTATATGGCGCCTAACAGACATGAACATGCCAGGCTCATCCTCCATGTATATCGAGATAAAATATAGAAAATGGGCCTAGAACCTTCTCACCCTGAACTGCAGTGTTGCTGCAAATTCTATCATAGAAACTCCATTTACGCTGGAGCCACGTTTATTGTTTTTCTGACACTGCTCTTTTGCTGTAATTCAAAGAACTATGACCGTGTACATTATCACAGCAAATACTGAATGAACCAAAATACCGTTAGTGACGCTCACATTGTAAGGGTATACGTGTGTAAGGGTATACGTGTGTAATGGTATACGTGTGTCACATTGTAAGGGTATACGTGTGTGTCACATTGTAAGGGTATACTTGTGTCACATTGTAAGGGTATACGTGTGTCACATTGTAAGGGTGTACGTGTGTTACATTGTAAGGGTATACGTGTGTAAGGGTATACGTGTGTAAGGGTATACGTGTGTAAGGGTGTACGTGTGTAAGGGTGTACGTGTGTAAGGGTATACGTGTGTAAGGGTATACGTGTGTAAGGGTGTACGTGTGTAAGGGTATACGTGTGTAAGGGTATACGTGTGTAAGTAAGGGTATACGTGTGTAAGGGTATACGTGTGTAAGGGTGTACGTGTGTGCGCTAGATTTGAACACAATTCGTTAAATAGAAAAAAAGTTATGACGAAAAACTCTACCAGAGTCGGGCACTTTGATTCCATTTTTTTTGCCGTGATTTAAAGTAAAAAAAACACACACACAAAACAACAACATAACAAACAAAACGTCTTTTAATGTTTAACATATGTTTTAATGTTGCACTCGTTCATCACAGTTTAATCGAACTGCATGAGTCAGTGAGTGAGTGAGTGAGTGTGTGAGTGTGTTAGTGAGTGAGTGAGTGATGAATGAGTGAGTGAGTGAGTGAGTGAGTGTGTGAGTGAGTGAGTGAGTGAGTGAGTGAGTGAGTGAGTGAGTGTGTGAGTGAGTGAGTGAGCGAGTGAGTGAGTGATGAGTGAGTGAGTGAGTGAGTGAATGAGGGAGGGAGGGAGGGAGGGAGGGAGTGAGTGAGGGAGTGAGTGAGTGAGTGAGTGAGTGAGTGAGTGAGTGAGTGAGTGAGTGAGTGTGTGAGTGAGTGAGTGAGTGTGTGAGTGAGTGAGTGAGTGAGTGAGTGAGTGAGTGAGTGAGTGAGTGAGTGAGTGAGTGAGTGAGTGAGTGAGTGAGTGAGTGATGAGTGAGTGGGTGAGTGAATGAGGGAGGGAGGGAGGGAGGGGAGGGAGGGAGGGAGGGAGGGAGGGAGGGAGGGAGTGAGTGAGTGAGTGAGTGAGTGAGTGAGTGAGTGAGTGAGTGAGTGAGTGAGTGAGTGAGTGAGTGAGTGAGTGAGTGAGTGAGTGAGTGAGTGAGTGAGTGAGTGAGTGAGTGAGTGAGTGAGTGAGTGAGTGAGTGAGTGAGTGAGTGAGTGAGTGAGTGAGTGAGTGAGTGAGTGAGTGAGTGAGTGAGTGAGTGAGTGAGTGAGTGAGTGAAGTGAGTGAGTGAGTGAGTGAGTGAGTGAGTGAGTGAGTGAGTGAGTGAGTGAGTGAGTGAGTGAGTGAGTGAGTGAGTGAGTGAGTGAGTGAGTGAGTGAGTGTGAGTGAGTGAGTGAGTGAGAGTGAGTGAGTGAGTGAGTGAGTGAGTGAGTGAGTGAGTGAGTGAGTGAGTGAGTGAGTGAGTGAGTGAGTGAGTGTGAGTGAGTGAGTGAGTGAGTGAGTGAGTGAGTGAGTGAGTGATGTGAGTGAGTGAGTGAGTGAGTGAGTGAGTGAGTGAGTGAGTGAGTGAGTGAGTGAGTGAGTGAGTGAGTGAGATATGTTTTGCGTAAAATGCTTAAATGAAGCCTGGTGTTTAGTTTAAACTTATTTATTTTACATCGATTGTAACGAAAGCTCTATGAACTTATTTGAATCACTCTCGATGTCTTCCTGGGTAGAACCACTACTAAGCAATGCAGATAAAGTGTCTTGCTCAGGGACTTAACGCATATGGGTATCCAATGGCGGGAATCGAACCCACGACTTTCGGATCATGGGTCCAACGCTCTACCACTAGACCACAGCGCTCCAGGTTTATCCCAGGATAGCACATATTACTGTACAAAATGAAATTTCTTGTTAAACAATGGCCATTTTTAGGCTTATTTATCATTTTTAAGCCGTTTATAATAGAAAATATACTTACTTATCAATGTTTAGTCTGATCCCTAGACACCGATGAAAAAACCCTATGCAGAACTATCTTTAAACTAACGGTGTAACGCTAGTTTTAAGAAAAAGTCATAAAAGCATTTAAATTTCATACGACTGTTCTCTGCTAAAGTACATTACCTCAGTGATTAATACAGCCCAGTGGTATTTCCCTTTACAAAAAGCGCCAGTATGACAGTGGAATTAAATAAAATACTCATACAACCTGTATCACGTTTTACTTTTACTATAACATCTTGCCTTCAAACAGCGTGTGGGTGACAATAAAGCAAGTTTGTCGTGTGTCCCTTTAATAATTGGCTTCCAAACGTACGCCGTCTCTGTTTTAAACGTACGCCGTCTCTGTTTTAAACATGCTTACTTTATGCGAGAACATGGATGTCGAAAAATTGTTTGTCGTTATTAGGAATCTGCGTGATATAAACTAAATGTTCATGTATGCCTTTAGTAGACATACTAACTTTGGCCTTGTATTACACCAACTGTCTATAGGTTTAAGCGATAAGTATGACAAATACTAATAAACAGCAACTTCATACGAGTGTTTGAATGTCATGGGAATATTTGAGCTCAAGTCTAAGAATAGTCTGAAGAATGGTTGGTGAATTCCAGGCCAGGTTTTTAACTTCATTCACCACCATTTTCACTGGGTTATCAACAAATAAGTGAAATGGGTTTTTGACCCGTTAACACATCATATAGGTTATATAGGGACAACAACCTAATATGATGTGTACAAACGGACCGTAAAACCCCATTTCACTTCATTACTACACAACCTAGTGTATTTATGATTGAAGAAATTGTCTATGAAGATCAACTAGATTTTCATTTTGAGATGATTTTATTTGAATTTGAATGTTGTTTAACGGCTCATCAACACAGTATAGGTTATTTAGAGCCGCCCCAGAGAGAGGGGAAGGATACATAGGAATCCGGGAATCTGCCCTACTCTTATTATCGAATAGATTCCTATGGTTCTTTAACGTGCTCGGAGGATAGACCGATACACGGGACCGCCCGGTTTACGTCCCCATCCGACGGACGAGTCTAAGGTAAAGTGTCTTGCCCAAGAACACACCGACGGAACTCAGTGGCACCACGGAGGACTGAACCCGGGGCCTCCCATTTTGAGATGAAGAACATGTTCAGCAGGCTCATAGCCAATACACGCTAGGTAATATTGAAACTATAACGTGATCGGCGTCGAGCAGTTTCGCCGTTATCCTTTTAGGAGCGTCTCCGTGGCCGAGTGGTTTACGACGTTGCGTTGTTAACCTCGCCTCCCACCGCTGCGGGTTCGAATCACACTGGGAACTCGACTTGTATTTGTGGAAGTGTCGATTTTTACGGATGGCGGGAGGTATACAGTACCGGTTCTACCCAAGAAAAGTGGGTGGTCTGCTACTACCACAAAAAATCGACCGTCATATATAACCTTTTATGTGTTGAAAATGACGTAAAACACCATACATACAAACAAACAAACAATTCCTAAATATATTATTTTCCGTGATGAATAAACACCGAATGCCACTCCGAACTGCCTTGCAGGTCTCACACCACAATTAATTTTCCCATAGGGTTACTGTACAGCCTTTTCCAACATCTGAGCTTCAAAGCAGGGCAGCAGACATTGTTGTTGGTTTAATATCTTCAGTATAGCCAAGACCAGTAATTTAAAACAATAAAATACATAAGTTAGCCAGGTTGGTTTTTTTTCTCGCTCATGTTTTGTGAACCCTATGGAAAATACAAAATTCATACACTATCTAGCTGAATATGTGGTGCTTCGGTCAAACAATTCTGAAATTTGAATGAAACCTCATATCAACATGGGATTTTCTGTATTATCTGTCTTTTACACTGCAGATGTATGCTAAAGCAAAGAAAAACCTATTTTTCAGATTAAAAATTGCCTAAAATTGAGAAAAAATAGAATTATTTTCTGTTTTCCTTTTGTCTCTAGGTCCGTGAGCTTTCAGGGGAGATAATAGAGGTGTGAGACCTGCAGTGTTTTCATCGATGTTTGTTCACATTTGATGACATCGATGACTATGACCTGAAATAATTATCGATGATATCGATGCCTATGACCTAGAATATATATTTGCCTCGTCGATTTCCGTAACCAGTAAACGCTGCGTTTCACGGAATTTGACGAGGATGTTCCGATTGCAGTATATATAGATCTGTATGTATCGGATACTTAACGGATAAATAAATTAGCGCAGTATAACTCTTAACATATTACGCTGATTTCATCTGTAGTACGTGTATGTACACAACGAGAAAGACGGACATGTGTAGACTTAAGGAAACATATATTTAGAGAATAAGTTTCTTCCCCACAAAACGTCCATCTATGCACTCTTCAGTAATCTTTCTAAAGGGGAAGAGCAAACAGGGGTATGACTAATTCCGTTATTCGATGTTCCTGGCATTGGTATATTAGGCATAGTTGAAGACAGGATAATAGCGAGGATTGTGCGCATATAAAATCGATTCAAGCTAACCAGTAGGCCTTATTGCCTACTGACCGTTCCAAGTCGGTAACCCTGTCTTCACCACCCTTTCTGTTGTTTTTTGTCTCTTTCATTGTAGTTTCTAGTCCTTGTTTGCAGTACAGTGCGGACCTACGATGCCATTGCGTTCGGACGCTGTGGTTTCTATAGGACCCTATATATCATTTTTTAAAGTTTGACGCCATAGCTATGTGTATCCAGCAAACAACGGTAACTGATTGTTAATTCGTTATTAGTGATTAACCAAAATCCTTGCGAAAAACAACGTTATAAAAAGCACGGAAACAATCTAGAGATTATTTCGCCTGTCTGAAATATTTATCCATGCGTGTGTGTGCGTGCGTTTTTGCGTGTGTTCGATCGTGTGCGATTCGAAGTGTGTGTGTGTGTGTGTGTGTAGTTCCTCCAACATATAACCAATAGGACATCCTAAAGGTATAGGCACACTAGAGTCTGCACTTTAATCGAAGGTTCATCGTGGCTCTATATGTAGTATTTACCTAACTTTTTCAACCAATCAGTTGCCTCCGATTTTTCAAATACTTGCATCTAATATTTATGAAGCTTTTACAACAAACATTCGTTATGATTACATACGTGACCTATAAAGAGACTATCGATAAACCGTCGTAAACATTAAGTCGGATAGATCCTAAGGAAGAGAAATCTTCACCATTAAGAAACTGCGGTCGGTCGCTACGCTTCCTGCCGTTTGGTTTCTTTTTAATGTTGACTACATACTAGCAAATCAACCGAGCGAGAATCCCCAAAGTTGGCCATTAGGTGTTGAATTGTGGAAGTGGGATTTGTGGTGCGTTTGTTGTACCTCGGTTTGTTGTACCTCGGTTCTAAGTACAAATTTGATCCTGGGTGGGATAGAACGCGAGACTTTGGGTTACAAAACCGTAGCAATAACCATTACATCTCGGCTTAACCTTGCAGCGACAACATAAATTACACTCATAGTGATATAAACTTGTTTTGATACTTTTGGCGTGTAATTCACTGGGGGTATAACTGATGGTATAATATACTTTGATATCAAAGAAAGGCCAAGCTCCAGCAATATTGTATATATACTCTGTGAAAGAACTTTTGGACCATGGCAGTGTTCGAACCCGTACAACGATCGCTGAACCAAGACATTAGACCATAACCCTTATTATCTCAGTCGATAATTCACAATAGATCAACAATCAACAATAATTATCGTTTACAATGAAAGTTTGCGAAAAAATAATAATCTTTTTATTGGTTACTCGAATGTGTCCGTAACTGTTACTTTGTATGGACTTTTCAACATTTTTTACAGACCCTTTGTGTTTTCGCGATATTTTTTTCAAAATCAAATCTTGTTTGGAATTTAATGTTTACCAAATTAACCGGGTAGGGTAGACCTTGGTAACTAAAAAAAGATACTTAAATTCTGTCCACTAGTTTTATTTTTATATTTTTACCGAGTATATAATGATGAAGGTCTGATTTACACATTTCGCTATATAAAGATTGTTTTGCAATCAGTATTAG
Organism: Cyrtodaria siliqua; assembly: GCA_037043455.1. Taxonomy (NCBI): domain Eukaryota; kingdom Metazoa; phylum Mollusca; class Bivalvia; order Adapedonta; family Hiatellidae; genus Cyrtodaria; species Cyrtodaria siliqua. The sequence continues at coordinate 101,113 of JAWPHD010008268.1, forward strand.
GTATGGTGATACCTTAGCACTATTATAAAATACATGTTGTGATAACATTGTAAGACTTGGTACATATTTTGTAGCCGTATACGCTAGGAGCGTAGAGCATGTAGAGCGTATTGTCGGGAGCGTGGTCTACGGGGTCGTAGGTTGGGAACGCCGTCATAGGACGCGGGAACGACAGCATTCGCTATTTGAGCTACAGACCAGACGGTAGCCACGGAGACGCTAGACAAGAGGGCCTGGTTACGCAGATAGCTACAAAGATAACGTCACCGGATGTGTAATACCGGAACTTGGGCCATCGCCGGAACGGATCGTGCGATCGGGCGTCGCGTGTGAATTACGTCACCGGAAGTAGGTGTGGTGCCGGGACGAAGAGCAACCGCTAGGGACGGGATTGCAATATAACGCGGGAGTGAAGTGTTAGTGCCGGGAACTGTATCGGAAGGATTCAGCTAGATATAAGATAGCGTGTGATATAGTATAGATATATCATAAATACAGATATCAGATATTCAGTCTGATTAAAACCGAACAGTTTAATCTAACGTAGTGAACTTCATTTTTAACATGATTTAAACCGTTGAGATTTCTATTTTGTCATTTGTATTCATTTGTATATATATTCATCTTGTTGTAAATAAATTTGTAAATCTATTTATTCTTGATTCTCCATTGGTGAGTTGTGTCCACTTGGTCCATCTTGTTACAATATATATGATATATCTTTATTCAGAATGAATAAACCCGAATGTTTAACCTTCTTCGAATAGACATTATGCTAAACTTTAACAAAACTTGTAAAACAATTACAGATGTAATTTATCGACAAAGAAATCTCACATTTCTAGATGTAACGCAAAACGTACAACATAATTGGTTTTACATCCCGTTAACACATTACAGGCTATAATGGTACGGCGACCTCAAAGTGATTGAATAATAATGACAATATATAAACCAACCTCAGAGAGATTTATACTGCACAATAAACAATAACAGTTTATGCAATAACGTAATGACAGTTAGAAACCTCCGTAGAGAAGTACATACAATCTGAATCGCGTATTCCATTTACTATCTACAGAACAACTGGCATTATCAATAATGTAAATATATGCCCCATTAATCTTATCAGACAATAATTTGCTAAAATATTCTGACGTTTGAAAACGTACACGAATTACAGACAATATCCTGCTGACTATCTATTACCCTTTGCCGTTATGGTAATGGTCACTACTACTCTGGTTAATGGATTGCGATCCTGTGACAAGTTCTTACGATTTCGACACCCATATATACAGTCTCTACACGGATACCTGGTGAAACACGACATCCATGCAAATGTCATGTTATTCGGACTGCTCGGACTGCACGTAGTGTCATAATAAGAATTCTATACATTTATTAGGCCCGCACTGGTAAATACTGGCAAATTTACTCATAATACACCGCTTGTAAAATCATAACTGTTTTAATAGTTGATGGATTTTGATGAAATAAACGCCAAAACAACTTATTCTTTATCAATAGAATGAATCTAGTAAATTATCATTTATTAGATATAGGCATCGATTAAAAGTGATGCGCTTGGCAAAAACTTTACCAAAAAGCCTATTCAAAATCAGGGGAAATGAGGCCCCGACAAACACAGTTAAAAACTCTAAGTAAATATGCACTCAATTTGTTACATATATTAACATGTTTAATTTGTGGTTCCTTCGAATTTTTTTTTTTCCATATTGGTCCCTTTCTACTGTTTTTTTATTTTATAAAAAACAACACACCTTATGTATTCACCTAGCAATTAAATTTCACCAACAATACTAATGGCGATTTGATTCGTTGCATCGCAATTTTCTTGCATATGTTCAGTGTTAATTCAAAAATTGCCAGCAAATAAGCCCTAGAGATCAAATCCGAAGACTTGCAAAGTTTACCCTTAAGACATATTTACATTTCCGAGATTGACCATTTAAATTAACTGGAGGTTATTTGGAAGAATTATGGATGTCCATCCAAGTACGAATATAGACGACATACTATGTTTCAGCGCGCATACGACTTTAACAGGCCCCATGATTCGTACGATTTAATTATTATTAGGAAAATAGATTGGTCTGGGAAACTAGTCATCTCGTCTAGTGCTCGTTGTTTTTTGCGCCTTTTTCTCCATTTGTATAATCATTACTTTAATCCACATGTTGCTTTAAAGGGACACATGGCAATCTTGATTTTTTAAAAACTCACGGCGTCCCATTAGTTTTTCTCTTAACTTGCATTTTTTCAATCATTAATATTAATTATTAGAATAGTTAAAGGCAAATTGTTTTTACATATTACTAGCTTTTTATAATATTGCACCAATAATATATTTAAAAACTTGGTAAAATAGTGAAGAAAATTGAATATCTCAATTTTTTATTTAATTATATGCAAGCAGTTTTAAAGTCAAAATGACGCAGGATAAGTAAATCGAGGAGGATATTTTAATATCTGAATAAAACTCAAGATTGCCATGTGTCCCTTTAAGGCTCTTACACATTCTTGTTTTGTGGTCGAAGTACACAGTTATTGCTTTATTTTTTTTACATTTGTTAGCAATATAAACGGTTAAAATCACATGGAAAAAATCTTTTTGATTTGACAACAAAAAACAGCCAAGTCTTCATCTTTTCCAGATCAAACATTCGGTGTTATAATTCAAATGCCTATATCGTAATATGTAAATTTAGTGTTTATCCTACTTTGAAACCAATCAGATGTCTCAGAATTTCAAATGCTATCTACAATGAACAATTTACTACAAACGCTCTTCGCAGGTTAGAGCGTGACCTATTTAGAAACTATCGATACACCTATGGTAAACACTTAGTCGAAGAGAAATGTTCACCATTTAGAAACCGCGGGGTCGCTACGCTTCCTCCCTTTCGGTTCCTTAATGGTGACGAGTTCTCTTTATAGCCTCTATCCTATACGAAGCACATTTTGGAGCTTTTTCTTTGAATTTGGATTGGCAGTAATCACTCTTACAAATCGCATTCAGTCCATTTAATAAGCTTATTCCATAAACTGAACTAAGTAGTGTATAGTTATTACACATTATTCCTGATTTAATATTTTAAACTAAATATTAGTAATCGAATCAAAATAGATTCCATATGTTGCCATGTATTGCAGTATATATTTATATTATATATTCTGTGATGAATTATAGAAATTCCCCAGTTTGAGAAAATCTATAACATATCCCTTCCTCTACTGTGATATCTCGCCTAGTGTGCAAGATAGCACAGTAGCCAAATGTTATGAACAATACGATAGACGTCACGATATTACGTCACGAATTGACGTCATGATATTACTCCGCGCTGTCGCCAAAGGAGTGACTGAAGAAGGAATACGTGTGTCAAAAGACGATTGGAAAGAAATTCATCACAGAATATATATAATATAGTTTAATTAACATTTTTGTCGTGATACGGAAAATAATTCACTCGTGAGAACTCGTGCGAAAACGCACTCGTTTCTATATCGCAAGAATGTTCCTCACTCGGGAATTATTTCCCGTATCACTTCAACAATGTTAATTAAACTCTATATATATATATATATATATATATATATATATACATGTATTTTGATGTACCTGTGTACTCATGGACCTATGAGGCCGCGTGTTTTTGTAACTGTGCTTGTATATGGTGTCAGACCGGTCTGGAAGTTCTTTCGGGTCGCAGGATGCTAAAATAGTTCCATGAAAAAATCCAAAGTTTCTAGTTTGCATGTGTTTTCACCAATATAAGTTTTTTATTTCATTGTTAAATCTAAACTCATGTTAAAGTATCATGTCTGTTGTTAAGAATAGTAAGTATTTTGTTGTGTTTGTCAGGAATATTTCTTCGGAGAGTATGAGCACAGAGGGTAGGTAAATATTTGGTTTTGACATATTATGTTTATTTCAAAATACGCATAGTGTGACTGCATGTAGCGAAATGTTGAAAAACTGAATCGGTGTTTATTCCAGATAGGGGACAGTTTGCGAGCCAAATGTGTGTAATTCACAATAGTAAAGTGTATTTAAGCGAACGAATTTTGTGGGACTTGTGACTGATCTCCAAAAATAGCTTATTTTGCATTGTGTTCAATGGACTAAATTTCACCGGTCTGACACCATATGTCTTATAAAGTATGGAAAGACAGTAGTGGATGGAGATACAAGAAAGGGGCATTCACCTTGGCCAATACCATTACCTGGATGTAGTTTTTATCACTCCTGTGGAGTCTGTACGCAGCCAGCACAGAGTAGTGCATTATAGGCTATAATAGCGTAAATGAGTCTCCATTGCCCTTCCATAGTAAAGTTAGAATGTTGACAACCTGTTAAAAACTCAAACCTCGTTAGAATTCTGGGAAACTTACTTTATCATGCAAATAAACATGTCTGCTATTAAACATCAACAAGGAAATAGGGGGTTTAATACCTTCTAAGAAACATTTCTTCAGTTGTATACTAACACCGGGTCAAAGGTCAACACTATTTTTACCCCTTGCAATTTCATACCCTGACTACTTTCACTTTTCAAATTTATATAAAAATCTGTCAAAAACATGATGAGCTGCATTTTCAAATATCAACAACATGTCCAGAAAACAGTTACAGCCAAAAAATAACAGGAAACTGCACTAAAAAAGTTTTTAAAGAAAAAAGGATTAGCACTCTTTAATACAGAACTACTTTCGATGCACCAGGCGAGCACATCCTGTTGATTTAGTGTAATTAGACCTTATAATCAGATCGCTATCTTACAAGCGTATATTCGCATCATACAAGCGTATATTCTATCATACAAGCGTATATTTGTATCATGCAAGCGTATATTCGTATCTTACAAGCGTATATTCATATCCAAGCGTATATTCGTATCTTACAAGCGTGCATGCTTTTCATGTGTATCATGTGTGTGTGTTGAAGGCACATGGCGTATAAAGAAAATCTTCATTTTTAACAATGGTGTACTTCGAATTTTGGATGATGTGATAACATGGCTTACTTTATTTAGAAATGATGTCTCGTGTGTCATTTTTAGATAAATGGACAATTTTATGGACAAATTTATTTAACATAAAAAACAAAACATCTTCGAGTAAGATTGTATTAAGCTTTTCCAATATAAAGGGCACTTTTTCTGTAAAAATAAATATATTGTGTCTGATATTATGTTTACATCAATAGTGTTGAATTACTGTCATCTATTATATCACTGACATTGTTCATGCCTATAATATGCATTTGGATGAAAATTTCAATTAACCATACCCCATCCATTTTGGATTTTCTTTTTAAAGATGGCTGACCAATAGCCCCTAATAGTGGTAATTATGTCCTACAGATAGGATTCTTATGATCTAGACAACGAACCATAAGGTCAGCTTGGTAGTCGAAAGTAGTTCTAACATTGAGGCACTTGTGAGTGGTAAAGCCAGTAAAGTTACAATTGGTATGTTTTAAAAAGTATCTTTTTTTTCTGAAATTTACTCTACTTCTGGCGAAAATGTCTTAACAACTATACATTAAATAAATACTTAAGGGATCATATAAGTCATATCAAAGGTAAATCAAAATCTTCTTCGATACCAAGCGAATTAACAGTAGACGATCACAGTTTTAATGGCTTAAATGATGTAATAGATACCCTTAATATATACTTTGCTAATATAAGTGAACGACTAAACGATAACCCTGACTTAAATCACAGAGATTTTAAAAAACTCAAAACTTGAAAATTCCTGCAGATGTACAATTTAAAATACCTTTGATGAAATAGGAACATATTTTACCAATCATAACACTTGACGTTACAAAGCTACAGGACTAGGTGGAGTCCCAAAACACTAAAACTAGCAGCAGCCATTATTGCACCATTTTTACTGAAGTTAATAATTATTAGTATTCATACAGGGTCCTTTCCTCAAATACTAAAATAGGCAAACTTTTTCCAATGCACAAAGGTGGGCCAGCAAATGATCCATCAAACTATCGTCCGCTTTCAATTTTACCTGTTATATCTAAGGTGATTGAAAAATATGTTACTAAACACTTATTTGCATATCTCAATAAATATAAACTTATACACGTATCTCAGTCTGGATTTCGTCAAAATCACCCGTGTCAGACTGCATTAGTCAAGCTTATAAATAAATGGCTCGAACATATAGATAATGGTGACCTTATTGGATCAATATTCTTTGATTGAAAAAAGGCCTTTGATATTGTTGATCATTTAATATTCGTGAAAAAATTGTCCCTCTTTAAAATATCTGAGAGCTCAATAAATTGGTTCACATCTTACCTCTCCAACAGAACTCAATGTATAGTAGATGGCGAAAAGGTTGCCGATAAGGAAATTGGAAAAAAGTGGAGTTCCACAAGGCTCTATCCTTGGTCCAGTACTGTTTCTGCTGTTCATTAATGATGTGCCTCTTTATACTGGGGAAAGTGAAATTGATTCATATGCAGACGATACAACCATACATACTGCAGATAAAGATATAACTGTCATTGAAAGTCGACTCAAAGCAAGTGTAAATGGTTTTAAAACGTGGTGCACTGATAACATAATGCACATAAATAGCAATAAATTTTTTTCAATGACCATAGGATCAAGATCTAAAATATTAAGTCACCCTAAACTTGAACTAACTCTTGATAACAACCCAATACAAACAACTTAAACACATAAACTGTTAGGCATACATATAGATCGAATGTTCATCTTAGATAGTGTATGTCAAAGCATCTCATGTAAAATAACTCTTATGAAATTGCTATCAAAATATGTCAACCACGATAAGTTGAAAATGTACTTCAGTGCATATATATTTGTTTGACTACGGATGATACTGTTATATGGGGTCGTTGCTCATCCAATATTTTAACGATCGAATAATAAAAATTCAAAAACGAGCAGCCAGGTTTATCCTCCGTGTAGAATTAAATACTCCATTCGAATACATTTTTACAAACTTAATTAATCTTCCAGTCCAAAAACGGGTTAAATACCATACATGTATTATGGTGTATAAATCTCTAAGTAATCAAACACCTGAATACATTGAAAGCGTGCTCTCAAAACCTTCAACACCCATGAACGAAATTTAAGATCTTCCACAAATGATACACTGACCGTTCCAATATTTCACACAGCAGTTTATGATAAATCGTTTTCAATACGCGGTCCACAGGAATGGAATACATGAATACGGCTTTCAAAATCGTTCAATTCATTTAAAAAGTTACTGAAAACACATCTTATGTCCTCATTTGCTATATGATTTCAAAAGTATGTATACTATCAGTGTGGGTCTGGTACAGCATCAATGTTTTAACGACACAAAGTCTTAAGACATCATAAAACCTGTATATGTTAAGTGGAAACATTTATTTAACATAAAAAACAAAACATCTTCGAGTAAAATTATACTAAACTTTTCCAATAGAAAGGGCACTATTTCTGCCAAATAAATATTGTTTCTGATATTATGTTATGTTCACATCAATAGTATTGAATTACTGTCATCTATTATATCATTGACATTGTTCATGAATATAATATGCATTTGGATGAAAATTTCAATTAACTATACCCCATCCATTTTGGATTTTCTTTTGAAAGATGCTGACCAATAGTCCTTAAACTGTTATACACGAGATATACATATACTGAACAAAATTCATTCATTCATTCATTCATTCATTCATTCATTCATTCATTCATTCATTCATTCATTCATTCACTCATTCATTCATTCATTCATTCATTCATTCATTCATTCATTCATTGTTTGTTCTATCGATCGTTTGTTCCCTCCCCCCTCTAATAATTCTAGCATAAGTTTAAATATATTATTGGTGCAACACAATCAACACTTAATAATATGCAAAGACATACTGCTTTAAACTATTCTTATAATAAATATTAATGATTGACGGCGTGAGTTTTTAAAAATCAAATTTGCCGTGTGTCTCTTTAAGATATTTTATTCGAAAATTATGCTTTAATACACCCGTATTACTCAACATTACATCGAAGTTTTTTCGTAAGATTTGCCAAGGGCAGGTTATAGCAGGAAGTAACGGTCAGTTTGATGTAAGAGCTTCAGGTATATAAGCCACGGTTGTCCGGTGTGGCTTTACTTCTCATCGTCGAGCGTCAAACACACAGTAAGTAGAAATATGTTTGTACAATTTATAATGTTATTTTAAACATATTTGGTAAAAGTGAATAAGATTGGACTAGAACATGAGGCATTGTATACAATTGTATGAATGCATAAAACTTGTTTCATAAATCGATCTGTTACTTTTAGTATGAAGCCACTCTTTAATTATATAAATAGAGGGCTATGTTATGTTACGTCTTTAATGCACAGTATGCATTTAGCATAGTTCCGCGCTCAGACCTCATCAATATAAACCAGTTTTACGAAACAAATTATTGGAACGGACATGTGATGTTTTACCTAGAGTGGCCCTTGGCTCGATTACCTGATTGTTGATAAAATAATGAAAAACATGGAATTGTAAATGCAGACTATAACGTCATTTGGCTTTATAGTCGAGACCAAAACCGAAAACAAAATATTATTTTTCTCAATATATTAAATTTTATTACAGAATCAATCAACCATGAAGACCTTCGCCGTCGCCGCTGTCGCTATTGCCTGCGTAATCTCCATGGCTATGGCTAACTATGCCCCATACGGGTACGGAGGGTACGGTGGTGTACAGTCCGGGGGTGGACTCGGAGGTGGACTCGGCGGTGGCTGTAAGTAGAATATAAATACAACATGTACTTTTTATAATTACCAGTATGTAGGAACAGTTGTATGTACACCATGTCGCCGTTGATTAAAGCACTTCATATGATTACCCACAAACGCAAAGTAGTAACAAATTAACACTCACTTCCGGTTGTTGCTATGGCTTTCCTTAATCATTCGTGTTTACGTTTTATTGCATACATTTGCTGATACATTTATTCTGTCCTATGAACACATTTTTCGCAGATAGTTGAAAGCTCTATCATTAATGACGTATAAAGGAAACATTTGACAATGAGATATATTGAAATTATCCACCGATATCACCTATCCACTGATATCAATTATCCACAGATATCAATTAATTTGAGAAACGTGCTTTATGAAAAAATCTGTCATTTACCACCGACGTTTAAAACCACATGAAATCTGAAAAAACTAAGAATTATTTCTTATATTGACTCATTTTTTCTTCGCTATAGCCAGAGTACTCAAATGCCAAATTGTCGGATCCAATCATATTTATTCCGTAGTAGTTTCGTATAATAAGTTTTGAAATATCTTAACATTGTATGGTTTAAAATATATTGCCTTATATAAGGCTCGAACCCTGAGCCGGCTTGAAAAGTGAAGTTTATTCGAAATTGGACGCTTTCAAATGAATGTAAATACAAGGGTTAAGCGAATCTACTACAGTTGAGGCTATAACTAAAATTAGGTTGTATATAAGAAATAATATAAAGAAAAACACGACACGCTAATGTCCAAATTTTCTTACCTCTGTTTCTTTTCCTTTTAGTGTTGGGCCTTCTCGCCTTGCTGTTCTTGTTGCCTCTGCTGTTCGGCGGCAGCTTGGGCGGTTTGGGCGGCGGATCCACAGGTACCGGATCAACTACCATCATCTACGGAAACTTCTCCGCCCCGTAAGTATTCAGTTGTCTAAAGGAACATTTGTATTTATCCGAATACTAACGAATACTAACTACAGTTAACGATCTATTTGACGTCTACAACAAAATATGTCATGTTTTTAATTGGAGCCTTGAAATAAATGCCCGTTATCCAGATCGTTTAGTAATTATCACCTCGAATTCAAATATAATATTTAATGTTATTTCATTGGATGAAACCTAACAGGTGACTTCGTTTTCAAAAGGTTTACACATGCATGAACTTTTATTGGAGGAACTACTTTTCTTACGTGATAGTCGAACTATATATCTTCGTTTACATTTCTCAGTCTTAAAAAGTAATTTTTAAACGAAGGGATGGACTAAACTAAGCCCCATAAGTAAATAAGCAATCCGATTTAATTAAATAGTTTGGTCTGGAAAACTCGAAGACTTCGCTAGATTTTGTTACATTTGTCATGAATACTAATAATATGATGCGTTAAAGCTCTAATAAATTCCTGTTTAGTGATATAAATACACTTTCATTCAATTATTAGTATATGTACTATCAATAGTAATATAAACCAAATGTGAAACTGACAGTAACATGCGGCTCAAGTCAATGCAAGTGTACATTTCAGTTGAAGCTGAAACACATGTTGGTGGTTTATAGTTGAACATGTATTTGGACTGAACCCAACCATTCTTCCATATCGCTTCTAGTCCTTTTAAGCGTGTGTATTAGTAAAGGTAGTATTGCTTATCGGAGTGTTGCAACACAGTCCGCTAGGTGGCGTCACAATCAACTACGAGGCATCGTCCGATGCTGTCTTACTATTAAATACCCCAATATGCGAATACTAGTACACATTACAAAGCACTTATAACATATAACTTTCATTTATTTTCAGAACTGGTGGCAAGTAAATGATAGAGGACATAGTATTTGGCTCGAAAAACATGTGTCACGAGTGGCCGATGTTTACAACGTGTTTTGCACGTGCACGTGTTTCGTTGAGCAGTTGTTATATAGCTGTTATTTATTTAAAATAAATTGTTATTACATCAACATATATCTTATTTTTCTTTCGCATCCTGATACAGTTTTACCTTGTTTTAATTAGTGCGTATTATTTAAAATACTATTATAATACAGGCCAGCTTTCATTAACATCGAAAAATAGGCATAGAAGGGCTCAGACGTGAAATATAGGCATATAATGGCTCAGACTGGTGAACTATAGGCATAGAAGGTCTCATACTGGTGAAATATAGGCATAGAAGGGCTCAGACTGGTGAAATATAGGCATTGAAGGACTCAGACTGATGAAATAAGAGCACGTTGAATTTAACAACTATTGGTCTGCCATCTTTATAAAAAAAGAAAGATCCAACATGGTTGACATTGCTCATGCCTAAAGTATGCATTTGATTGAAAATACGCCATCTATTTTGCATCTTTTTTATATAAAGATGGCGGACCAATAATCCTTAAAGGGAAAATGCTGAAGTAGTCAAGTCAAGTCAAGTCAAGAACGGTCGGTTTAACAACAAAGCAACACAAGCTCCAATGAGCATTTGAACCCGACTTGTTGCCACTGACCGTTCCAAGGCGATAGCCCTGTTGTCAACTCTTTTGTGTTTGTGCCGTTTGCATTTATTATTACCTTTGCCTTCTCGTTTGTCTGTTTGCGTGTTTGTTTTTGTGTTTTGTGGTTGACTGTCCTCCTTGAATGCTGCTTTCTCTGTCCGATATTTTTGTCTTTCTTTACATAAGATGAACTTAAACAATATGCATTTGTATTTATATGTGCGTGTATCACACAAATTAACAATAAAAAAGACATATCAAATGTAGTACTAAGAACATGTTTATATAAATACATTATTTACGTTTACTCTTGATATATGAATTTTATGTTGAGGTAAATAAAAAAAGCATTCTTACTATATAAATTACTACTATATGAACATGTGGTAACAAATATTAAAGTAGGATAGCATAGCGTTGTCAGCATTACATCAAAACGTATGGACAAAATAAAGCAAGCACAGGCATATAACAAGCATATCAGGCTCTGCAATACCGATATATTCATCAGCAACCTGTAAACATGTAAATTATGGCAATACAAAAAGCATAAATATAAATCTGATTCTACAGGTGCTGATGAAATATATCAACTAAAAGGTGCACATATAAATAGTTAAACTGTAAGGTGCACATATAAATCGTTAAACTGTAAGGTGCACATATAAATAGTTACACTTTAAGGTGCACATATACATTGTTAAACGGTAAGGTGCAAATATTCATAGTTAAACTGTAAGGTGCACATATAAATAGTTAAACTCTAAGGTGCACATATAAATAGTTAAACTATAAGATGTACATATAAATCATTAAACAGTATGGTGCACATATAAATCGTTAAATTATAAGGTACACATATAAATAGTTAAACTTAAAGGTGCACATATAAATCGATAAAATGTAAGGTGCACATATAAATAGTTAAACTATAAGCTGCATATATAAATTATTAAATTATAAGGTGCACATATAAATCGTTGAATTGCAATGTGCACATATGAATAGTTAAACTGTAATATGCACATATAAATCGTTAAACAGTAATGTGCAACTATAAATAGCTAAACTGCAAGGTGCAAATATAAGCAGATAAACTGTAAGGTGCACATATAAATCTTTAAATTGTAAGGTTCAGATTTAAATCGTTAAAGTGCAATGTGCACATATAAATAATTAAACTGTTAATATAAATATAAAAATCGAACATTAAAAGCAGCATTCAAGGACGACAGTCAACCTCAAACACACAGAGAAAGAAAGAACGAATTGAAAGATGAATACAAGGCCAAATAAGACATCACAAACACAAAAGGGTTGACAATAGGGCTACCGCCTTGGAACGGTCAGTGGCAAAAAAAAGCCGCTGGGGGTTTAAACCAGGTTCTAGGGTTCACCAAACCTCACACTTACCCTACTGTCAACCAAATAAAACGGGACAGTGTAAATAAAGAAATTCACGCAATGAACTATTCTCTAACCAACAAGGCAGCATTAATAGGCAATATAAGTAAAACACAAAGATGCTCGCCAGAGCAACAAGAGAATAACATTGAGGGCACGACAAGACAAGACTGCAGACAAACACCAAACGTCACCGTCCTTTTGGTCTTTAGGTAGACGTCACCATAGGGTCCACATCCTGGCCGGTCATCGCACAATCAAAGAGGAAAGCATAGTGGCGAACTGTAAATGGGTCCACTACCAAGCATGCAGTGCGTTGCAAAATGATAGGGTCATAACCTCGTTTGATAAACCTTTTAACAAGTTTAACAAAGATAATATGAAAGTGATCAGGACCAAGGATCTTGCGAAGTCACTTCACCATAGAAGTCTAGAAGTCAGATTGTGATAGTCCTTGTCGCAGAAGAGTTCTTAAATTTCTTTTATATTTGGAAATAAGATCAGGGTTACGATAATACAATTTTTCAAAGATTTTACGAAGTTTATGGTAACAGTAACCCTGATGTAGTAGCTGTTTAGTTATACAAAGATTACGAATATTAAAGTCCTCAACTCGAGTACAAACTCTAGAAAACGAATAAGTTGAGACACATAGACCCCATAAGAAGTTGCTCGGAGAACATCCCCATCTAAATAGGGATACTTAACAATATCAAACTTAAAAACATCTCTCTTGTCTGTCAAAAAATGTCAAGGGTAGAGCGTATTGGTCGTACATAGCTCTTGTAAGCTGTTAGTTACACCCTAATCTATTGTTGAGTTGAAACAAATTCACAATATCCATGATATATTAATGTAATACGTAAAAGCGTGCACATTTTAAGTGGCCGCCTGAGATCGTTCGGATGCGAGTAATTAAATCACTCATTCTAACGCACTCGTGATTTAATTACTACGCATCCGAACTCCTAACTGTATTTTATTCACCGATAAAACACAGGTAAATATTTATTATTTCTTAAATAAAATAAATACTGACCCCATATTGCCTGTGAATTTCGCCGTCCAACTTCTGCTCCAAACAAAGCAACTATCAAACAATCCCGGCAAGAACTAGAAGACAATGGATTTTATAGTAAACGTAACGCCCAAACCATTATTTCCCACGTTCAGTCCGTGACATACGTTGCTAAATTCGCAGTATTAAAATCTACACGGGAGGCCTCTTACACAATTTTGCCGTTTAAGGAAGATAGACCTATACGTTTACATGCATTAGCACAAAACTAAACTTATTACACGGCCCTAACTGTATTTTATTCATCGATAAAATACAGGTTCGTATTTATTATTTCGATTCTAACACAACAATAACCCCATTGTTTACGCTATTGTTGGGACACTATATTTTATCTCGGAGGTCAAGGTAATCAGGCTGCTATGTTTACAGGCTGTTCCATTGGGCGCCCCCGTATGCAACGTTCTGCGTTTCAATACACTAGTAGTCACGTGACAACAATTAAGTCATTGCTTACGTCATATAGCGTGCATTGTATGACGTCAAACTTTCTCAGCTTGTTCAAAATGCTTATTAATGTTATATGTACTGATGCATATGATGAGTTTATATCGGGAGGTGCACGATTCGGGAGCATGGCAAGTTTGTTGTAATTAACATTTCATTAAAATTACTGTTGAGTTTGTCTTCGTGACGTATATTTACCAAGTAACGTGACGTCATGTAACGCGGAGCTTCCAACGGATGAAATATACGCGGGGAATTAATGGAACAGCTGTATTTTATCGTAGAATAACATACAGCTGTCTGTCTTCTTTGTGTATATGAAAGACTGCGGAGGTCGTGTTAGAATAATTTTTATCGTACATTTGTATTCAGTGGGCGGCGCCATCTTGGTTGGCGGTTACGACATCCGGTTAGCTTTGATGTTTCTCAAACATTAACTTTAGACTAGCATATGATTTTGAAGTTACTTTATTAGATGTAATTATTGTAATTGATCATTAATTGTAAAACAATATTAATTTGATAACAGTGGATAATAGGTGCATTAGTTAACGTTGACGTATAACTCAGTGATTGTAATACGCGATTGTTAACATTAGTTAACAATGAGATGAGTGACTAGGATAAATGTTCGACGCGTATGCATAGCGTTGTATAATGTGGTCATTAGTTGACATGCGTGCATGCATAACTCAGTGAGTGTAATATACGAGTGATTTGATAATGTTTATATTACATGTATTAGGGGCATTGATTAACAGCGACGTACATGGCGTATACATGGCGTTGTAGAATATGTATACATTGCTACTCATCATTAGTACAGCTTACATATATTTATTGAATAATGATTTGTTTGGGTAATGATAATTATGCAAGCTTGTTATGTGTGTCAACTGACATCTAAAACGTATGTATAATTACAGCCTAAGCCATCCAGGGTTGGATATTAGCCATCCAGGTGTGGATGTAAACCTTCCGGAGTAGAGCTAAGCTTCCACGATTAACGTAAAGAGCGGTGGAGACGGTCCCCGTACCTGCGCAGCATGGCCAGATTTTAGTATTTAGTAGCGACAACCCCGGGACACAAGGTGGGCCCGTTATCAGTCCTCACTGGAGGAACATCACCCACAACCTCAGTGGAGGTTAATCATCTTACATATCGCGTCCTCAACCCTTATAGAAGGCATTTGATGACAATCACCCATTGGATTCGCGCAGCATCATCTTCATGAGCTCTCGCGCATCACAGTTATCGCACTAGATCAAAGATCAACATTGTTATAACTTTAACAACACTTTAGTGTCGTATACATGCAGTATTTGTTACAATACTAAGAACGTCTTAAACGTACATGAGAACATTCTTTTCATAGTTCATTTGTGTATTCACTTGTTTTTTTAGATAATTGTATATATATTTAATATATTTTTAAAGTTGCATTAAACTTATGTAACTGCATTCACCGTCATTGATTCTTTCCTGAGTTAGTCCCAACCACTAGGGTCATCCTGTGACATTGTCATATATTTTGATAATTATTTCACCATTTTCAATGGAGAGATGTAAATCAAGAAAAGAAGCGTTAGTATCAGAACTTTTAGCTTTGTTAAGTTGAAGTTCTTTAGGGTATATATGATTAACCATAGTAAAAAAGAAAGGGTTGTCAATGTTTAATATGTGATCAAGATACCGAGAGGTGTCATTAAAGGCCTCAATAATATCTTCCTGGGTATCTGGTGAAAGAATCAACATGAAATCTTTTTCATAGCAATATAAAAACAAATCTGCGACAAGTGGTGCACAGTTCGTACCCATAGAGATACCAACAATTTGTCTATAGACGTTCGTTCCGTACCTGACGAAAATATTATCTAATAGGAAGGTGAGTGTTTCAAAAACTACTTGACAAGTCCACATAGTGTAATTGTCTATAAACTGCCGTTAGTAAAAAAGGCTTTAATGTTATTACAGGC
>JAWPHD010008269.1:0-117309 GCA_037043455.1 Cyrtodaria siliqua
CCTATGTAAAACTGTGACCCCCTGGGCGGGGACAAATTAGACCCCAGGGTCACCATTTGAACAAACTTAGTAGAGGACCATAAGTTGATTCTACATGTAATACATGAGAGCTCTGTGCCATGTGGTTCCAGAGAAGAAGATTTTTTTCAGTTTTTCCCTATACAAGCCTATGTAAAACTGTGACCCCCTATAGTTCAGAAAATGACTCTGATGTAAATGGTCCAATCTGGATGGTTTTCGAACTTGTCCAAGCTTTGATTGATATTAACAATCTGGTAAAGTTTCTTAAAGATCGGATGAAAGATGAAGGCCCTATCGTCTTAACGAGGCAAAATATAGGATTTTTAACTAAATCAAGGGCATTGTTACTGGCCTGATCTGTCTGGTTTTCGAACTTGTCTGAGCTGTCATTGATATTAATAATCTGGTAAAGTTTCATAAAGATCGCATGAAAAATGAAGGCCCTATCGTCTTAACGAGACAAAAGTTAATGGATTACGGACGACGCGGACGGACAGATGACAGACAACTCGCCATAAAAGGCGATCACTTCACTTCATTGTGGAATAATAAGAGGTGACAACACTTCAATGGCAGATATAGAGATGATATCCATCTTCAAATGGAGATAATAAAAAGCAATATCACTTCAATGGGCCAATATAAGAGGTCATTTCCCTTCAATAGGTGATAAGAGATGATATCCCATCAAAGTGGGATAATAAGAGGTGACATTCCATCAAAGGGAGATAATAAGAGGTGACATCCCATCAAAGGGAGAATAAGAGGCGACATCCCATCACAGGGAGATAATAAGAGACAATATCCCTTCAATGGCCGATAATAAGAGGTGAAATTCCTTCAATGAGAGATAATAAGAGATAATATCCTTTCAATGAGAGATAACAAGAGACGATATCCCTTCAATGGGAGATAATAAAGGTGATATCCATTTAGTTTTAAACAATCACAAGATAGATGTTTAACTATTCATTATTCTTGATAATACAACTCGACCAAGTAGTGTACTGTTGCCACGGATAAGATGAAAGGGCAAGGAAGAGTGCACAAACTACCAACCTTCCATATCCCCCTCATCCTCACTCTCACTGCTGGACTCGGACTCCTTACCAGCCACAGCCTCGGCCATCATCAACAACTCGGCCTCGAGTGGATCTGCCGGTATCTTCTCCTGTATCTCCTGTTGTGGTACAAGAACACAAACATCAATGCCAATTTGTATATTAAAGGGACACGGTAATCTTAAAGTATTTATCAAGTGTTAAAATTGGACCCTCGGTTTATTAATTCAGTTTCATTTTGACTGTAAACCTGCAAGCATGATATAATTAAATATCAAGGTACTACTAAAACCTGAAATGGAATGAGATTGTAACAATATTTTATTTTGCATCACCCATACCAAATTAGTAATGACATTTGGGACGGAAAAATTGACCCCTTTTGTTTTTAGTTTCTGATATCAAGCAAACTCTAACATGATATGACACCAGTTGTAGATCATTTATCAATTTAACCAATCATTGAATTGAATTGGGTTTTATAGTCGCACCAACAGCTAAGGTCATATGGCGACTTTCCAGCTTCCACTGGTGGAGGAAGACCCCAGGTGCCCCTCCGGGCCATTTTCGTGCACGGGCGGGCACCTGGGTAACACCACCGACGTTCCGCAAGCCAGCTGGATAACTTCCTCACATAAAGATTCCTAGGCCCCTGAGGGATCGAACCTACAGCGGTGAGGGGCAAGTGATTGCAAGTCAGAGACTCTAACCACTCGGCCACGGATGCCCCAATTAACCAATCAACCAATATGATTATACCTGTGACAAACAAATGCATGTGCAACTGTATAATAATAAAACCTATTGTCAATACACTACTCAACTATTATAATCGGTCACCCAGGTTTTTTGAAAATAACATGAATACTAACAAGAGGGCCATGATGGCCCTATATCGCTCACCTGAGTAAATTTGAACCAATACAAGAGGGCCAAGATGGCCCTAAAGCGATCACATGAGTACTGGCACATTATCGTACTTCTTCGAAATCTTATGGTCATATACAATCTGTGCAAGTTAAGATTGTTCAAGAAATGTGGGCTCTGTTGTATATAACAACATTGATATAGACAGTTTAAGACCCTGAGAAAGTTTGGTAAAGATCAAATACAAAATGAAGGTGCTAGAGAGTAACACCTTGGGCAGAGCCAAATGTGACCCCAGGGCTACATGTAATATATGAGAACTGTGACCCCCGGGTAGAGGACCATGAGCTTATAACAAATGCAAAATATTAAACCTCTGACTCTTGCAGTTTCAGAGAAGAAGATTTTTGAAGTTTTTCCCTATACATGTCTATGTAAAACGACCCTTGGGGCTGGGTCACCATTTGAACAAACATGGTAAAGGACCATAAGCTTACAGTAAATGCAAAATATCAAACCTCTGGCTCTTGTAGTTTCCGAGAAGATATTTATTTTTTTCCTATATAAGTGTTTGTCTATGTAAAACTGTGACCCCGGGGTGGGGACAAATTTGACCCCTGGGTCACCATTTGAACAAACTAAGTAGAGGACCATAAGCTGATGCTACATGTAATACATGAGAGCTCCGTGCCATGTGGTTCCAGAGAAGAAGATTTTTTTCAGTTTTTCCCTATACAAGCCTATGTAAAACTGTGATCCCCGGGGCGGGGCCAAATGTGACCCCTGGGTCACCATTTGAACAAACTCGGTAGAGGGCCATAAGCTTATAGCAAATGCAAAATATTAAACCGCCGGCTCTTGCAGTTTCAGAGAAGAAGATTTTTTAAGTTTTTCCCTACACATGTCTATGTAAAACATGTGACCCTTGGGGCGGGGCCAAATGTGACCCGAGGGTCACCATTTGAACAAAATTGGTGAAGGACCATAAGCTTATAGTAAATGCAAAATATCAAACCTCTGGCTCTTGCAGTTTCCGAGAAGAAGATTTTGTAAATATTTTCCTATATAAGTCTATGTAAAACTGTGACCCCCGGGGCGGAGACAAATTTTAGCCCAGGGTCACCATTTGAACAAACTTAGTAGGGGACCATAAGCTGATGCTACATGTAATACATGAGACCTCTGTGCCTTGTGGTTTCAGAGAAGAAGATTTTTTAAAGTTTTTTCCTATATGTCTATATGAAAAACATGCAAAATCTCAATATACAAACTTTGGACCCCCGAGGTATGGCCATTTTTGACCCCAGGGACTTCATGTGAACAAACTTGATAGTCTAGGCATTAGCGATCATTTTAAAAGAAAAACTGTTGAAATCTGTTCAGCGGTTCTGGAGAAGAAGAATTTTTAAGGTTTCGACCATATATGGTAATGGCGGCCATCTTGGATGTCGCGCTGTCCTAATTTTAACAAATCTAAAACGCATTCATCTAAGGATCATCCACGTGAAGTTTGGTCAAAATTGGCTACGCGGTTTCTGAGGAGAAGTCGTTTGAAGCAAAAGTTAACGACGACGGACGACGACGGACGGACGGACGACGGACGACGGACAAAGAGTGATCCCAATAGCTCACCTTTGAGCCTTCGGCTCAGGTGAGCTAAAAACTGGAAATCACCGAAACACATACCAATATTTTATTAAGTTTACCAACAAGATTTTAGTCCAATCCAGGCAGATTAAGTATTATAAATCGCTAGCGATATTTGTTAGATGCCAGAAAAAATTTCAAATGAAAAAATACATAATTCTTTGAAAGTGACCGATTATAAAAGTTGAGTAGTGTACACTCCGACATCAGCAAAAGGGAGGATATATATATATCTAAGTACTGGCATTACGTTAATCACCAGACTGACAGCTTCAGATATGAACTAGAACTATCACTGAAGGTGATGAATATATCCACTTGAAGTCAAACAAAGGGCCATAATTCTGTAATAAATTAGGCAATCAACAATGGGAATGTAGAGGGACATAAGGTCATCAGTTTTTTCATGTATATGAAGTTTGGGAACAACCCATTCGAAACTGTTTGAGGAACGCAAGTAATAACAAGAGCACCGCCAACTCTACAGACGCTCGACTTTGGTGAAATTACAATTGATAAACAAGGTTTCCATCAATTACATACAAGCTTTAACCAAGATTGCTAAGTATAAAAGGGGCTATAATTTTGTTAAAAATAAAGCAAGAGTTATAGAGTCTGGCTCTGTGGTATTGTCTAATGATGCTGAATGCATGTGTGAAGTTTTAATCCATTATGTAAAGTACTTTGCGAGATACAAATTTACATACAAACTTTAAACAAATTTCTTAAGTACAGATGGGGCCATAATTTTGTTTAAATAGATGCAAGAGTTATAGAACCTAACTTTGTGGTGTTGTGTTACGATGTCCAATTCATGTGTGAAGTTTTAATCTATTATGTTAAGTTTCTTGCGAGATACAAGCTTGCATACACACTTTAACCAAGTTTTCTAAGTATGAAGGGGCCATAATTCTGTCCAAATAAAAGCAGGAGTTAGGTCAACTGACTCTGTGGTGTCACCTAATGATGCTGAATACATGTGTGAAGTTTCAATCTATTGTGTAAAGTGGTTTGGGAGATACAAGCTTTAACCAAGCTTACATACAAACTTTAACCAAGTTTTCTAAGTATAAAGGGGTCCATAATTCTGTCAAAATAAAAGCAAGAGTTATATCACCCAACTCTGTGATGTCACCTAATGATGCTGAGTGTATGTGTGAAGTTTCAATCCATTGTGTAAAGTGGTTTGGGAGATACAAGCTTACATAAAAACTTTAACCAGGGGACGCAGACGACGACGACAACGATCAAGTGATGACAATAGTTATTTTTTCCTTCGGAAAGGTTGAGCTAAAAATGTGTTATGTAATGGGCCAAAAATGTGTTACACAACAGGACGGGACGAGACAGGATTTACAAACAAAGTGATTCCTATATAGCCCGCACTTCAGTAGGGCATATTTGGGCAAACCAATGTTTCAAGAATGAAGAATAATGTATATCTGACCCAATCCAGAGTCAAATTTATGCACGAAACAGTAAAAAAGTAAAAAATCCAGAAAAAATGTGTGTGTAATTAGATTCTGCCTTGCTTTTTAAATAAAGATACATATACTACAAGACTATCTCTTCTTTTTTTACAATCTTAACGACAGCCAGTACTTGATATTTTTATCTTTCATTCTTCTTTGTCTTTTTGTAATGGTGGTGGTCTTGCTAGGCTTTTCTGATAGCGCTTACTGCAAATCTTTGGTCTGGTACCATCAAGTTCACATGTTGCTCCTTTAGCTCATGAGTTTAGTAAATATCCAATGCTTTTTGTATTGTAAGGTTAGTTTTTCCACGGATTAGTTTCTCTCTGACTTTGATTGAACTTATCCCAAACACTATGTGGTCTCTTATCATGTTGTCTACCATATCCTCTCTGTAGTGACAGTCCTTAACCCTTTCACTATCAGTCGAAAGCATTGATATTACGACCAGTGTATACCCAGTTCAACATGCACACTATGCGCAGACTGATCAGGGTTTACACTGTTCACCACTCACTAAGAATGTTTTACATAACACTTTATATATAAAATATACCAGGAAGGTTTGAATTCAAATGTAAATTTTAGCAGACGACATTTGAAATTTGGTGGCGAAAGGGTTAATCAATAGTTTGAGCTTGGTCACAAACTGCTCGAACGGCTCTCCAGCATTTTGTTCCCTTGATCTATAGATGTATCAGCTGTGACTTGACTTGGGTTGACAGTAAGACCAGCTTTTCCTTTTCGGCATCAGTGGAGTTCCACGTGGAAATAAACTGTCGTCCTTCAGTGATCAATCTAGGCTGCGCCATTGCGCCATTGACCCCTTGGCGATCGAAATGGCGCAATTTCTGATAAGGAATGGGCACGCCGGGCACACTCGATCGGCGATGATCATTTGGTTAATTTCGGTCATTTTCTCCCATTCTGCTATTGAGGCACACCGCGCGCACCTGCTGACTGTGTTGCGATCGATGAACTAAACTGTACAGTATTTCTACATAGTAAATACAGCGTAATCCGTCTGTTGCTATGGCTTTACATTAGCCGTGTCAGCATCAATGATGAAGCGATTTCAGATTTTTTCTTGCCAAAAACGGCTAAAAAAACGAAGTCAGATGATAAACCTTGAGACGCTACTTTCTCATTTGAGTCAGGTGATAGCCCTACTGTCTCTCCCGGTCCCTCAACCAGCCAAAAGACCGAATATTTAAAGAAACGCGACTTTCAAAAGAAATGGTTATCCGATGATCGTTACAAAACATGGCTAGATTGAACACTGGTCTTTTTTCACTGACTCATAGCATTAGAAAGCTGAACAGTACTTCTTCTAATGTTTTGGAGGGTTAGACAACTCATGTATCTTACATTATGCTTGTAAGAGTAGTCTATCTGGGAACAACACACACTTAATTCATTTTTACTATAGGGTAACTCACCCTTAAGTCGGACTTGCCCCTGACTTATTGATGGTTGAATATCTTTCTCAACTGGAAACGGTCAATAACTGTTACTATGAAAGGGAGGCAATCAAATGATTTCTTTCATTCATAACAACAAGAATTACCCCCAATCTATTAATTTCTCCAGTTACCTTTATAGTCCAGCTCAAGGCAATTACATGTTCGACTTTGGGGCATGTCTAAATATATCTGCCCTGAAGACGATCACTGAAGTCAGGAGCCAATACCCGAACATTTTACACAAGAAGACATCTAAAATATGTAACATATGTAAGGAAATTTATATACATACATGAAGAAAAATAAGGACAATTTCTTTATTTGAGCTTATGGCAACATCGAAGCAATTTTATGACCCACTACTGAAGTTGCAAAAAATGTCCGACTCAAGGGGATATTTTGGTGAGTGTGAAAAGTACGACGTAATCCCAGCAAAAACGCTGGTACAAACAGTTGACATCGAATGATACATTAAACACAGAGGAAGCAACCAGATGGTTTCAGCACGCAGGAGCATGAAAATAAATAGACAGAGGTGCCGAGAACCAATAACCTGTCCGACTCAGGGGCGAGTTACCCTAATGTTACACCTTAATTTATTGATACTAGTAACATGAGTTGATCAACTATATATCGTAATATAGGGTTAACTCACCTTGTTCATACAATGCTTAGAGTATACAGGTATAAATTAACCTACCTTTATTTGTTTGAGGATACTGGCGGAGCTTTTCTTGGTGGTTGGTATGAACACTGGTATGGGAATGGGTATCGGTACAGGTATATAAATTGGTGTGGGCATGCTGTACATCGCCAGCGGTGTCGGGCAGTACAGGGGAACCGGAACTGGTACAAGGTACTTGTCAGGCTCAACTTTTCCATCTGTGTAGAGAGAAGAAATAAATTTATATAAAACACTGAACTGTTTCTTAACAAGAGGTCAATGACCTTGAAGCTCTACTGATTGATTTTGATTTCAGGAAGTGGTCGCTACAAACTTGTTTTTTGAAAAATTATTTTTAGCCGTGGCGGCCATCTTGAATTTCCGGCCGACCTGAAATTTTGCTAGGATCAATTAGACATCAAGAGCAACATTCCTGTGAAGTTTCATGAAAATCCGTCTAGTAGTTTCAGATGAGTAGTCGCTACAAGTTTTTACTATATAACTCTATGTAAACAAAGTTGGCCGCTGGCAGCCATGGTTAACGACGAATCAAAATGATTTTCGAGAAGGACCAACATCATGTCATGCTGATCATTTTAGAAAAAGTCATATATCAATATCACTTATAGTTTTCAAGAAATAGTCGCTACAAACTTGTTTTTTAAAAATCTATTTTTAGCTTTGGCGGCCATCTTTACATCAACGTGAATTTTTGCTAGGATCAACTAAACATAATGGGCGGTATTCCTATAAAGTTTCATGAAAATACATCTAGTAGTTTTGGACGAGCAGTCGCCGCAAAAAAAGTTTACGGACAGACGATGACGGACACCGCACCACGGCAAAAAAGAATTTTCCTAACCATTAATCACACTTTTAACACTCCATTACAATGAGAAATTACAATTCTGAAATATTGTACATGCACTTTATAAAATGTAATGTTTACACATTTAGGCATACCTGTCTTACAACATTCCTTCATTTTTAACACTTCAGGTGATCAAATCGTTATTTACCCTTAACCCGCTGAGCACGACTGTAATAGCCTTTGCAACCAATGTAAACCCAGATCAGATTAATTCAAAGAAAGAACAGTCCATTATATATATGTAGGGGATTAAGGGTTAAGTATTAAACATGATACATAACTATTACTTGCAAATTTTAAGCGTTCTAAATCAAATTGGAAAACAATTATAAAGTTTTTTTTCGATTCCTGAAAAGTTGCTGAAATGTAAATACAACGTTTCAAGAGCAACATTCCTGTGAAGTTTCATGAAAATCCGTCAAGTAGTTTCAGAGGAGTAGTCGCTACAAGTTTTCATTATATAACTCTATGTAAACAAAGATGGCCGCTGGCAGCCATGTTTAACGTCGAATCAAAACGACTTTCGACAAGGACCAACATCATGTCATGCTGATCATTTTAGAAAAAGTCCCATATCAATATCACTTAGAGTTTTCAAGAAGTAGTCGCTACAAATTTGTTTTTTAAACACCTATTTTTAGATTTGGCGGCCATCTTGGATTTCACATCAACATGAATTTTTGCTAGGATCAACTAGACTTCATGGGCAACATTTCTGTAAAGTTTCATGAAAATCCATTTAGTAGTTTCAGAGGAGTAGTCGCTACAAAAAAAAGTTTACGGACAGACGGACGCCGCACCACGGCATAAGCTCTGCTGATCTCTGATCAGTCGAGCTGAAAATGAGTTTAAAAGCTGTCAGTGTCTGGTCAACATCTGTAACAGGATATGAGCTGTTGTAAATACAAACTCAGGTGATATAAAGGCACTCCCACAGAGGGAGAGGATACAGAGAATCGGGGAACATCCCATGCTTACTATCAAATAGTACTATCAAATAGAAGGACAGAATGCCCGCTGAACATAGTGTTCCCCCCAGGTTTTAAAAAGGGCAGGGCACTCCCTGAAAAAGGGCATTTTTAAGAGTGCTAACAGGGCTCCAAAAGTAGGATAGCCCGACGCCCGGGGGGGCTACTCCAATCTGGATCCGGGCTACTCTCGCTTTCAAAAATGGCTGCCCGTCGGGCTAGTCTAAAAAATCTCGGGGCTAGTCTAAGAAATCTCGGAACAATCAAACTTTTCAATACACATAATTCTTCCTATAATACGACATATACCCGCGGGGTTGTTAACCAGGGACCGTAACCAGCTGAAGGTCACTAATTAGTCGTGTGATTTCAATTGTCGCTAATCCTTGTTTATTCCGGCTTTTGATCAGAATCCCTGAGGCGCACAATCATCAGTGTGCAGTAGGTCAGTTGCGAGTATTCAATTTTGATTGGTCGGTGGGTAATAACCTCATGCGGTTATTTTAAGCACTGGATTTGATTGGCCAAAAAAATAATTGTCAGTGTAGCTTTCCTGGAGATGGGTCAGGTGTCTAATTGATTTGTTGTTTTAACGATTATCAGATTACAGTAGCAATCAAAAACAATCGCTAATTGTTATAAAAGCTTTCCATTGTCCAACTTTACTGTAAACACAACCGACTGCTGTCTGCTAATCGGGAAATGAAGTTGCTGTTTGATGTCTTGCCGAAGCTGTTCGCAGTTTGACGGGTGGGGTATTGAGACGTCGCCAATTACAAAGAAAAATAATAGTTACTCACATTCGTGCCAAACTTCAGTCCTAAACAATGGCCTAATGAAATGTTGGTTTTGTTATAAAACGTTTATTATATACAATGGATAAATAAAAGAAAGAAAATGGAACCTTATTGTTTGATTCTAATCACATCATCATGTGTATTATTAATTTATTCTAAATAAAACGAAGTAAAAAAGCGAAGCATTAAATATCGCCATAAATTATGTATTGGCAACTATTCATTGGTAATAACCATTTTGGGGCAAGTTAAAAAAAAATCAGGGCAAGTGACTTTTCAGTCAGTGCAAGTGGACTTTTGAAATCTACTTGCCCTGGGCTAGTCCCTAATTTAAATTTTCTTGGAGCCCTGGCTAAACTATGTAAAAAGGGCATTTTCCAGCGCACGAAAACTTCATAATGAAACAAAAATGATGTCAATTTTATTGTTGGAAAGGAAATAAAATATGAAGTTGTCATAAATAAAAGACAGGTACATGTGTAATGCAGTTCTCACTCATTTATTTAATTGTTTCAGCTGCTTCTCAACAAATAAGGCCGATTACTTGTATACTGACAACAAAGGGAAACTCTCCGACTGATGAGAATAACCTAAACTTACAATCCAATAACTTTGCCAGGTTTATCAACAATCTGCTGCTTACTTCAGCCTGAATGTACATATTAATTATATCATAGCTGTAGTAGGATCTTTTTTTTAAAGGCACAAACAAAAGTAGGGGGGCATTTGTCCACCCTTGCAAAAATATCAGGGGGGCTAATGTCAACCTTGTAAAAAGTTCAGGGGGGCATTTGTCCACCCTTGCAAAAACGTGAGGGGGCATTCGTCCACCTATACAAAAATGAGCAGGGGCGCAGATGTCCGGGGGGGGCATTTTGTCCGTATACCCACAAACCCACCAAATAACAGCAAAATTACACTGTTATCAAAACTGTTATCAAAACTGTTATCAAAACTCTATCCAGGTGTTCAGGTCATATAATAATGTATATGTGGTGACTAAAAGTACAGTTTAATTCACGGGTTATTAAATTACCCATGACTGAATATGCGTAAAATGAATTATGAGTTGGTAACTCTTAATTCGACACTCCTGTTTTGGGGTTTGGCCTGGCTGGTAAAAGCCGTTTATATTGGTCTATAGTTTGGTTTCTCAAAATGTATAAGTTTAATATATACAGGGTTCTGGAAATATTTTGAAAATCCACTTGCCCAGGGCAAGTGGATTTTCAAAAGTCACTTGCCCTGCCCATAATGTCACTTGCCCCACATCTAAGAACACTTAATTGCCCCAAAAATTGGCGCTGACCATTATTCGTATTAAACTGGACGGACCGCCGCATAATTTGGACCATTATACTTAGTTAGAAATGAAGGGAGAATGTATTAGTTAATACATTGTATTTATTCATATAAAAAAATCAAATGGTTGCATTTCCTTCTTTTGTGTCTATTACATCTTTGTGTTACTTAAATCATAAAATGATGAGACAGTATACAACCTCATTTTATTCCGCCCTCCCACCCCACCAATCACAACACACAACCCCATCATTTTTGATGACCATCCAAAAAAAATGCTTGGCAGCTAGTGTATGGAACTTTTAATGTCACAGTGTGTACAATTAACCAGTTGACAGAAAAAAAAGAAGCTATTGTATTCATTTAAATGTGCGACAAGCAAAGAAACAAGACAAAAACGTTATTAGAAATATTCACTTGGCCCCCAATTTCTGCAACCATGGTAACGTTCTTACGGCTTTGTATTTTAACTAAAGGGAATTATATGAAAGCAAGAGGCATGAACAGGGGTTCCCAAGGAATTGTTTAAGAAGTAGTAACAGTAACCTTATTTATCAAAAGCGAAAGTTCAGAACATGAGAAAAAGTTCCGTGATTTTTTCTGAAATCGCGAAAACCCATGACATGCGCATATCGCTAAGTTTTGCAACTTATTTGTGTAGTATGCACTTCCATATACGTTTAATTACAGATTATATCAATGAAATACACCAAATACCTCATAAAAGCGTATTGTTAAACGAGTGCTTCGAGTAAAAGAAATGTATTTTCGTTACGAAAAAATTATCTAAACAAAAACATAACGTCACGTGGGTCTGTCAATCATTATTTTGACACATTAAATTTGCAAATTAAGAAAGAGTTTTCTGATTTGATTGGTGGAAGGTCCAAATGACGTTCAGAGATTTCTGAATTTATGGTTGGAAGGTCACGGACATAATTGCCGCGATTTCATTGGCCGATGGACACACGTCTGACGGTCGTGTCAGGATTGTTGTTTTCATACGGTGTAAAATGCGCGTGTGGGTTAATTAGGTTGTTTATTGAAATAATGCCACAAATTAAGCTGCCTGGGGCGAGATTGTTGATTTGTACCGAAAGTTGTTTGATCTTATTAACACTCGCTAGCGGCGAAAAACAACGGCAAGTTTTATTCAGTTACCAAAATGAAATTCTGATATGGCTAGTTTGTCACTTGATTTGTTCTGGAATAGAAATGTCCGTCGGGCAAGTGGCGGGCAACCAGATTTGCGAAGGTCACTTGCCCGCACCCAAAATCCACTTGCCCGGGGCGTCAGGCAACCGTATTTCCGGAACCCTGATATATCTCGCCGACAGTAGGTTTAGAAACGGTGTACATATGTTTTAAAACTTGGCTTGTTGTTGGCGGGATAGCTACTGTAAATTACCTCAATACCCAGAAAACCAAATGCCAATACTTAGCATAGCAGCCTAAGAATTTCTTGGTAAAATTACAATTGTACAGCGAAAGCAAACAGTACCGCTACATGAAATGCCAAACAGCTATGTCTTTATTTACATACTAACCTTCTTGAGTTAATCTAGTTTGTGTGCCTCACATGTCATGGCCTTGATACAAAGATATTTACATTTAAATTTCATATTTCTTTTTTTAAATAATATTTATGACTGACAATCTCACCAGTTTGTGTTTCTTTGGTTTGTGTGTGGGGACGGCAAGATGTGGCCTTTGTCTGGACGAAGGGTTTACACAGCAGGGACTTGTTCTTCACCGACTTTGGGGGTGGGGGCTGTATAATGATTTGCTGTTGAACAGTCTGGTTGCCCGTGGTAGTGGTGGTAGTCTGTTAGATAAACAGAATACAGTAACATGGTGTCCTTAACGACCTACTTAACAACTCTCACACAATCAATTTCTTTTGTAGATGGTAAACAGTCTCATGACAAAGCTTCGAAAATGAAGAATATTTAATCATCAGGTTTTTCACGTTTCTGTCTGAATTACTAAATATTTTTATTTATTTAAACAGAATTTACAAAGCTATGCTTGATGTAGGCGCCACCAAACTGATTTTTACAAACCGATGCTTTATGATAAAATAAACACCAATGTATTCCCCCTTGCTAACTGGCATGTTAAAGTAAGTCAGTTGTGTAATAAAGCAATAATTATTAGGTCATCCATTCCTTGGTCAGGTTGAAGAGTATAATTATAAAAAAAATACAAATAAGAGACTCTGGTACCTTGACGCCTGGTTGTTGACCAGTGACTGTGACAGGTGTGGAGGATTTAATGTTGATCTGTTGTTGACTGCCTGAAATCAAACCAAAGTACACCACAGTTAATTACAGGTACATCACACTATATCTCTGTTATACGGAATGCTATAAATTGAATTGAATTGGGTTTTAAGGAGCATTAACACTTGAAGGTTATATGGCGCCTAACAGGAATGAAAATGCCAGGCTCATCCTCCATTTACATCAAGATAAAATATGTAGAATGGGCCTAGAACCTTCTTACCTGCAGGACTGCAGAGTTGCTGCAAATTATAAAGTACACACTGTGGATGCTGGCATATTTTTTCCTTGGGAAGTATTACGACGTCACATAACATTACCAACAATAAATGCTCAGCTATTTCATCTTTAATACTAACCTAATATATTAATTATCACTAGCACTCCCCTCAAACAATCTTAATTGTTGTTGAAGAATTACAAATCATAAGACTACTGCTCAAAAAACATATACTTAGTCCCAAGTCATTCAACATTTCATTCTAACACAACTATAATAGAACGAGTTACTCAATTGACTAACTTTTCAAATTTGTGCTCATAAAACGCTTGATTAACCATCTGAATAGTATGTGATGTCAAGTAACGTCACTGGATGACGTCAACAAAATGCCGGTACCCATGAATTTGACTTTTCATAGAAAAAACAAGTGTACGCTTGCTTTTGCTTTATATTCCTGCCATTTAAATGGAAAAACATTAGAAATAAGACAACCATGCGAAGAGTTTCGATCTGGGACGGTATGTGTAAAACAAAATTCACAGACTGTAAAACCATGCACATGCCGTCCCAGGTTGAAAATCATAGCAAAGTTATCTATTAATTGATATGTTCTACACATGACTTACTTCCACAATTTCTTTATCATATAAATGTATTTATAGCTTAATCCACATACTATAATATTCCTAGGAAACAGTATTTTGTAGTTTTTGGGAAAACCAGGAAATCTGTTACCCATTATATACTGTGTACAATACCTTGGGGTGCAAGTGAAACAACGTTGGATATGATGGGGAATGAATCCGCACTTGATGCGTTTCTGTTGCCTCTAGCCGAGGCCTTGGTAGATGCTGGTGATGGCGTCTTTTGCTGCGCTGTTACACCTGCAATGTTTCAACAATAGTTTACAATACCGAGATAAAAGAAGAGATATTTTACTGTTTTTAAGGCTTATGTAGATTAGAATAACTTAAATGTAACAGTTTTTGAAATACGCTTTTAGACTGAGCAGTCTTAACAAGGGTTATGGTTATACTTAACAGATAACATAGGTGAGAAACATTTCTGTTACACCACGACTGTGGCATAGTGTTAGAGAGTTCGTCTTGCATGAAGGAGGTCGTGAGTTCAATCCCAGACACCAAAGACTTCATAAAAAAAAATCAGGGAGTTTTCTGCATTTTTGGAAGTGGGGCCAGGGACCTTTTGAATTGGGAAAAATGTGTATGAAATCTGCAAATTGGGGAAAAGAATAATCCTACCTACATAGTAAGGCACTAAAAATGTTTGGAATAGTTTCAAAATCAAGCTCTTATACAAGTCTGCAACAAAATCATTGTCAAATAGGGCTACATTTAATATAAGATTATTTTTTTTCTGATTTTTTTTTGTATTTTGGAAAAATATTTAGCCTTTTTTTGGGGAAAATATGAGGATATTTTGGATTGGATGGGGCCAAAATTCGGCACCAAATTGGGCCTAGAAAAATCCCTGAAAATGGTACTAGTAGTTTCCATGCACGATATTTAGCATATAAAGGAGTGCTTGGACTGGTTGGCCCTTGAAATCGTATATATCACACTTACCTCTGGTCACCATGCGTCCAGACCGTGTTGTTGTCGTCTGCTGCTGTGCAGGAGGGGGTGTTGTGACCGAGGGCTGCTGAACCTGTTTTGCCGACACCTGGAACTGTGCTTGAAACTGCATGACGCACCCGTACGAGCAGAAGTTTCTCACAGAGGCGTCGCTCATGGTCAGGTGGTACTGGGCGGGCACAAACTTCCGACACTGGTCGCACAACACAGCCTGTATAAGATTAAGGGATACAGAAATCTGGTTAATTCACTGAGCTACATATAATGTTTATACAACATTCACAATTATTGCTAGTCATGGAGATTATCATATGAGCATGATTAGGCCAAACAAAAATATTAGTGTGTTTCCTATTGCATGCTCTAATAAAATAGGGTCGGTAGGTAGCATTTTTTTTTTCTTCTTTTTTTTTTTGGAGCTTGATATTGAGAGATTCTACATGTATTTATCTCTTAAACCCCATACAAATTGATGATACAGCTAAAAGTTGCACCGTGATCTCAGTTTACCTCGATATATTGTGATAAATCATTGTTCCGAACAAATAAAACAAAAAAGTTTAACTTTTTTCTTTATTTGTTCTTTTTAAAAAAAAAAAAAATCATAACATTTTTAGGGTCGGCCCCTTAAAAATAGGGTCGGTCGGGCCACCGGAAACACAGGTATTTTTGTGTTTGGCCTCATCAGTACTTGATCATATGTGAATTGATTCATGTATGTGGCGAAGTTACACAATTCTCACATGGAAGTTTTCACACAATACACATATCTAAGCAGAGATAGGAGAACCTTGTACCATGTCCATTTCTCCTAGTATCATACATGCCTATTATGGCCCGTGCTACCATTGCCTCAACTGGTTGTAATACTTTACATGTTAAGTTTTCTATGTTGACCATTTAGTTAAACAGTATTCCCAATACTGGAATGGTCCCAGAACCTATTTGTCATACAGACAGTAGAAATGACACGTGACATGTCATATGACACATGACGTGTCATGTGATGTACCATGTGATTGCCTACTCTTAATATGGATCTCATCTATGGAGTGCAAATTCAGAAGACGGCAAGAAATGTATGGCAATGCAATAATTAAACTAACAAAGAAGGAGTTACCTGATTTGATGTAGCCTGTAGATTGACCCTGTACAGTGACAGACAGTTCAACGAGCAGAACAGCTGATATTTATTGTTAGCATCCACCCTCTCTATCATGTCAAAGTTGTTCTTCTTGGTGCTGCACCACCCACATGCCACCGTCTTCTTGTTCGTGTTGCGGAATGTATTCACGCACATAAACGTGCAGAAGCGTTTCTGCTGACCCTCGTACTGGATATACTGCGGGGTTTGACCTTCGTTGTAGCAGCTCGTGCCGCAGTTATCGCACGTGTTCAGTGTCAGCTTGTTTGCATACTGAAATGCTGAATAGCACGGATCACTACACAGTCTATTCACCTTCCCTTCCAGTTTAAATTCATGTTTCACAGGACCAACTTTACTACAAACTGCGCAGCAGAAATTCCCTTTAGGGGCCAAGGCAGTCTTCTGCCCCTTTTGGACTCCCACTATCTCAAGATCTTTACTGTTCTTGTCCTCAAATTTCTGCAAGCACGTCTGACTGCAGAAGTCCTTAAATGTGCCCTGATTTCCAACAGGAGCCATAAACGAGTCAACCACCTGTGCTAAATCTTTGTTACAGAATGCACAAAGTTTCATTCTCTTCACAAACTCGTTATTGCACCCGATACTGCAGAAGTGTTTCACGTCATTGCCGACACGGCAGCAGTACTTGGCCTTGTTGGTCTGGTGGATCTGGGAGGAGCAGTAGCTGCACGAGACACTCAGGCCTCCCTGAAACTTGCCGAGACATTCCTCTCCGCAGAAATCCAGACCCTGCCAGTTGAGGAATGGTTTCGACGTGCGTACGTTCATCAGCTGACAAACATTGCAGGTCTTGTATACCTGCAACTTAAAAAATATATATATATTATGTGTTCTATTTCACAGTTCACGCCAAAGACTGTTTCTTTTTAAACTGTCACAAAATTGTTTTTTCATACTTTTGGATTGTTTTTGTTAGTCACATTGGATGAAAACCATGTTGTGGGGGGGGAAATAATAGAACTCTAAGTTTCATGGAACACTTGTGTCACCCGTCATGTGCTGGATAGGTTACAGGTTGAACTTTATGAAACTTAGAGACCTACTGGACATGTGCATCAACATTTTTTGAGGTAAGGAAAAGGTGTGTGTGAAGTTTCATGATCACAGGTCAAATATTTTCCAAGTTATGGACTATAAGAATCTTTCATGGGTATCCGGTGAAGATAGGGAATTCCAACCCGAGGTATAAGTGTTTTTATCGGAACCGAGGCTCTGCCGAGGTTCCGATTAAAACACTTATACCGAGGGTTGGAATTCCCTATCTGAACCGAATACCCATGATAGATTCTTTTTCTTGCATATCATTGCATATCAGAGACATGTTGTGCGTTGACGCCGCCAGCTACTAACGTTTTGCATGTTTTCCTGCATACCGGATGTTGGCGCGCGTGAATTTTATCTCGACCCTAGGGTGAGATGGAAATATCTAGCCCCGGTGAAATGACGGATATCCTTGTCCGGTATGCAAGAAAAGGTAAGGTTGCAGGTTAAAGTGTGATGGACAGACGACAGACAAAGTAATCCCTAAATGTCTGCCATGCTACGCAGGTGACACAACAATGAAACTTTTTCATGTAGAAAGCAATCTGCACTACACTCAAAAATGTCAAGAAAAAAATATCTATTATCGAGTATTCATAACTCCAGCATAAGATTTATAATAAAAGAACACACAAACTATAAGTTACAAAGTTACAATTTACCCCTGCCTGTGGTGGAGCATTCTTGACTGGGACGGGAGTAGCCGGTGCCTTTTGTGGGGCAGAAGCAACAGTTGCCTGGTTCCCATTCTTAGCTGAATCCTGGTTCTTAGTCTCAGCTTGTCTCAGATAGGTTGTGGGATTACTACGGAAACGCTTGAAGCAGGTGTCATCACACAGGTGCTTCACATCACCATTACGCACAATGTTGTACTTGCATTTTCCAACCTTTAAGAGAAAAGAATCTTTATTATTAATCTGTAAAAGGACAAGGTATGATAAGGGGGTATTTTGGCCCCCAATATATTTAAAATGCAAAAAAATAATATTTACATATATACTGTTGTGCATATTGAAGTAAGTTGATCATATTCTATCTTCAAAATATATTTTTATTTATTTTATTTATCTAGAAGATTTAATACGGTCTCAGAAAACAGTATTGTTTGGTAATTTTGTTATATTTTGTAGATTTTGGACCTTTGTGGGCAAGAATTTGATCCTAAAAATATAGAGCGCACCTCCGAGCACACACAGTTTTTTGGCTGATGATACATTCCTATCAAGTACCTGTTTCAACCAAAAATCAGCTGTGCTCGAGGGTGCGCTCTGTGTTTCCAAGACCAAAAACTGATCGAAAACTGCTAAAAATGAACAAAAATGTCATTCTTTTTTAACAAAAGGCCTTGTTCGTGGGGCTCTTAAACTCATTTAGAGCCTTCACACGTGCTTATATTGAGTTTTAATATTGATTCAGTTCATTTGTAGCTAAATTAGATGTTCAAAATTTGTGCATTAAAACTTTCAATTTTGGGGGCCAATTTTGTCCTTTATCATACCTAGTCCTTTGTTCATATTATGTATTGCTATGTAAATTCTGAGTTGGGTGCCTCAAATGAGTTTCAAGATCCAATAAAAAATAGCTTTACACATTAAACGTTATACACATATACATCTGATTTAAAACTTTACATTATGACCAGAAGTGGGTCACTGTCACAAACCATGACCTACTTTTTATGCTTCATTGATTTTGGTTGAGAGTTTTCATTTAAAAATATGTACCTTTATTGTTCATGTTAGGTTGTGGTAAATGGACACAAGGCCTAAATAGAATAATATAGAGATATATCCAAGGTCTGCGTTTAGATTGTGTTCCTGTCTATTACAGGACATAGTCGGACTATAGTGGGTATAGAGGAACTGAAAGACAAGCGGTTACGTCTGCTTATATTTGATCCAAGCACTCCGAAGACACAGATGCAGCATACCATACTCTATTTTATTGTGTGTTTATACTTTTGATAATAAATAAAAGACGATAATGATAATGTATTTTATTTTCTGCATGTTAATGTTTTTTTATAACTCCGCAAGCAGTCAAAATAAATAAGGTATTAATATCAAATGCACTGCCTGGGCCATTTCATCACGTTACAGCAGTTTAAAGGTGAATGGCCACCCTTTTGTAGTATTATCAATCAACACATTTTACACTTAAACATCATATGAACATTTCTTGATAGTCCCGGAGAGAAACATATATTTAAAACCGCTACTAAGTTGTATGTAAAAATAAGTATTATTTGCATGGACTGCAAGGGGAAATGAGGTAAATCTGAATTGTATAGCTGCACAACTATTGCCAGATAATTGATAAATACATTTACCTGTGGATTAATTTACCTGTTCAAGTTTTCTACGTCATCAAATAAAAATCTATTTCTCGGTTTTCAGATATTGCAATGTGTGAATTGTACATATCTATTGTTGTGTATTGATTTCGATTTAAATAAACATAAACATGTTCGTGAAACAAAACATGGCTGGAGAACTTTAAACAGCATTATATTTTCTAGTCATAAGGTGTGGGCATTATGCATTCTAGGTCACAAGCTGGCGTCATGTGCTGTAGGTCACAAAATGGTGGCATTATGTGTTGTAGGTCATAAGATGTGGACATTATGTGTTGTAGGTCACACAATGGAGTCATTATGTGATTAAGATCCAAAAAAGGGGCAGACAGGGTTTCAAGATGTGGGCCTACCTTAGCACAAACAATACACTTCTGAATCTTTGAAGACTGTTTTGGTTTGGGCGGGGGTTTCTTCTCCTCCTTTATGGCGATTACATCGTCATCGTCGTCTTCTTTTGCTGCTGATCACAAGGAAATAGAGCATAAGTATTTATGTATTTTATATTGTATGGATATAAGCGAATGTTTTTGCCACATCAGCACTTCTGTACAGCAACTCTGGTTTCTAACAGAACTATTACGCCTATAAAATCCTTTTTCATAAGCCTGTATCCGACTTGGAATTATATACATAGTTTAAACTGCAGCCATACAGATATTTTATCAAATGATTCTATTTTAAGGAATGCCTTTTATGTTCTGATAACCATGAAGAGCCTGGGTAGCACTGTTTAAGACCCTGGCCAAGTTTGGTAAAGATTGGATGCAAATAGAAAGTACTAGAATCAGTAGCGCTAAAAATATAGTCAATTTGACATAATAGCTTTACTAAATATTTCTATGCGGATTTATTTATAACTTTTGTATTTAACACATTCTTTCATATGGAATTCTTAAATGGAAATCTTGATTTGGTTAAAACGAGTGGTGTCCAATTAGTTTTTCTATTAATCTATTAAAACCACTTGTACATTTACGATATAGACATATATTTTACCCAAACCGACTCTCAATCTATGATAATTCCTCATCATTTTTTTTGCAAACTTATTTTAAAAACCTCCAACCCCTTTCTCTCCCGACACCCGTTCCCTCGTCTCTAACCCCCAAACCCTTGTCTTCTATACCCACTCCCCACTGTACCCACCATCATTAATTATTAGAATAGTTCAATATAATGGTCGATTATAGGTCATAATTGTTCATTTTAAGATCATTTATAGTTTAATTAAGGTTTACCACCACCAATTACATGTAAACCTCCGAGGTGTAGTCGAATGTAGTTCCTATAATAAAAAGTAATCCCTCCTTTTTCGATGGAAATGGGCATTATAAGTAGGGGAAAACTGCCCATTTCTATTCGATTTTGTGGTTATATGTATAAGAAGCGTATTAATAGGTTTTACTGGATCACTGATGAACATTTTGGAAATTTCGACTCTATGCTTACACTTTGTGAGCAATGAAAACAGTCGATCAATAAAAACAGCTGTACCCTTGACCTGTTTAGTAATCAAACAAGAACTTTCTTACATGTCTTGTGACCCCACGTTTTCTGGTGATTTTTCAAGTGGAAAAATAGTTTTCTATATGAACATTACACTGCTGCATTATCCATACTTGAGTTGAATTTGCAGCAAATCATTAATATGTGACACTTTAACATTGGTGTCTATGGGGAAAATAATTGGTGCTTTCATACCTATAAGAGATGCGTGCAGTAATTAGGACTCGCTCAGATTCGTACCTAGGGACACTTTTCCGATAACAATTGGTAAAATAAGCTCAGAAATAAGTTTTCCATAGTTTATTACATAGGTTTTGAGCGTTTTTAGTCCAATTTTGTCTATAAAAGCCGTAATTTTGAGTTTCATTTTTTTTTCTTGTTTAAAATGACGTATTGGTGAAGTGTTTGCAGTTGAACTATGTCTTTTTGGTATCAACATGTAGGGTTGCATGTTTGCAACATGTTTTCATGAATTAAATTTGCATGACAACAGCTTTGGTAGGCATGAAACCACTAAATCTTTCCCCTACCCCCCTAAAGTAGGATACTGTGAAAAATGAAGATTTGTGTAAAAGATAAAATATTATTCCTTATCATTCAAACTCGACTTGGTAGCGTTCAGCTAGTATCAATTCTGATTTTAGCGGTATTTTTGGCATTATTAAGCTCGTATTCGCTACTATAATCAGATATGGTACCTCCAATTTTGAAGAATTTGACTGAAAAATCAATTTTGGCATGAAAATCGAAATAAATTGGCCTTTTCATCGTCCTAATTGTACCTAAAATGCATACTTTATTTATGTCCATTGAATGTTCTAAACATTTGATCTATTTAATATGGTGTATGGACCAGAAATGCCGTTTGGTATGACAAATCAGATAGTGTAAAATTAAAAAAAATATCTCTGACTTTTGTCGATTTCAGACTATTGTCCTTGGTATTCACAAGACCATATCTCTGCAAATAATCATTCGATTTGCATGAAGTAAGTGTTTTTAAGCTTGTTATGAAAATGACAACACAAACTCCTCATTTAAGAAACATCTGAACATGTTTTCTCCTCTTATAGGTTTACCACCACCAATTACATGTAAACCTCCGAGGTGTAGTCGAATGTAGTTCCTATAATAAAAAGTAATCCCTCCTTTTTCGATGGAAATGGGCATTATAAGTAGGGGAAAACTGCCCATTTCTATTCGATTTTGTGGTTATATGTATAAGAAGCGTATTAATAGGTTTTACTGGATCACTGATGAACATTTTGGAAATTTCGACTCTATGCTTACACTTTGTGAGCAATGAAAACAGTCGATCAATAAAAACAGCTGTACCCTTGACCTGTTTAGTAATCAAACAAGAACTTTCTTACATGTCTTGTGACCCCACGTTTTCTGGTGATTTTTCAAGTGGAAAAATAGTTTTCTATATGAACATTACACTGCTGCATTATCCATACTTGAGTTGAATTTGCAGCAAATCATTAATATGTGACACTTTAACATTGGTGTCTATGGGGAAAATAATTGGTGCTTTCATACCTTAAGCATTTTGATAGGATATAGACATATATTTTACCCAAACTGACTCTCGAACTATGATAATTCTTCATTTTTATTACAAACTTGTCATTTTAAAAACCTCCAACCCCTTTCTCTCCAGACACCCATCCCCTTGTCTCCAACCCCAACCCCGTTGTCTTCCGTACCCACTCCCCACAATACCCCCCTCATTAATTATTAGAAAGTTCAAAGCAAATTGTTGTTACATACTACTACTACTACTACTGACTATATTGCACAAATATTTCAACATTTGAAAGAATAATGAAGAAAACTGAAAAACTCAACACTTTAATTATATGCAAGCTGATTTAGTTAAAATGATACTGGATTAATTAATCCAGGTGCCAATTCTAATACAGGGTCTTCCCCAGGTGCTTTTAGCACAGCGGGGCCGCTGTGCCTGATTTCCATAAACCTATCTCCCGCGGTGCCTACAAAGCTGCTGCTGTGCTTTGATTCAGCTGGCAGCTGACTCTTATATGGGTTTAGAATATGTCTATGGTTAACAGACTGTGAATCATGAAGCCCACAATAAGCATGCATAACAACTTCAATTCCAAAAAATTTGAATGGTATAAACACATATTTTTCAATGTTCAAAGCTTGCGGCAATATTTCCGGGATTTTTACGGAGCATAATGAAACCGTAAGCGAAACTGAATGAAACCGCAAGTATTGGAATGGAATAAGTGCAAATCTGTATTTTAATGGAATAATACCTTTTTATGGAATAATATCCATTTATAATGCGGTATTCTCGTAAATACCGCCGTGTTATACACTAGTCGATGGGTTTATTCGCTGCCTTTATGGTTTTCATAATTGCACATGTAATGGTAAGGTAGTTTTTCACTTTGATAACGCAATCTTATAATTACACATGGTAGCAGTGAGACGTTTATCTCTGTTGTAATGCACAAGCTAACGCACACGCATCCCTTACATGTGAACATCTGTATTTCTGTGCTGATGTGTACTTTTAGCATGTCGTGCTCCAAAGTTGAATTGTAATCAGTATGTAAGGCAAATCAAGGTATTTGAACAGAGAGAAGTGAGGTCGCCCACCTTGATTCAATTACATGTGAACATCTGTATTTCTGTGCTGATGTGTACTTTTAGCATGTCGTGCTCCAAAGTTGAATTGTAATCAGTATGTAAGGCAAATCAAGGTATTTGAACAGAGAGAAGTGAGGTCGCCCACCTTGATTCAAAACGTTTGGTAGGAACAACTGATGGTAAAACTTGGGAAAAATGTGTCTGGTAAGAAAAAAAAACGGTCATGGCGTGTTTACGTCAACATTTTTTTTTTCAATATTGTTTCAACACCCGTAACTTGGTATGTTATTATGTTAAACTTCGTTTCCAGTCCCTACCCAGGTATATGCTATTTCCTCTCGGCAGCTATTTTACGCTTGGGTAAAACTTTGCTTGTCTTATTATCAGACAGACAGCCCCTGATTTTGTACAGATCAACTGTCTGGTAATTAGATCACCCTACATATAGAGAATATTATGTCAGTTACATTCTTCGTTTTCGTGCCGAGCCTAATAAACTTGATAGTAAAAGGCACTCACATAATATTCTATTTATCATGTAGATTATCCACGTTTTTTGTATGAATTACTATTATTACCTATTTCTCAGAATGTTACGCTTATCGAGGACGCTGCAATGTTGCTGTTTTTTGTTCGTTTTATGACGTCAGGCAATGTTATGTGCATGATGTCAGATAACGTTACGTACAACAAACGCCGAGGGATTCCGCATTGATTTGCTCTATTGGTCGTTAATTTAATAGGTCACCCCTTTATTAGGCAGAAAAGTGCATATCTGCATGATAAATATACAGTCGAACCTCGATAGCTCGAAGTCAGCGGGACCATAGGGATATGTTCGAATTATCGGTGGCTTCGAGGCATCGAGGTAACGGTAAAAACCAAAATATCTATCCGAATTTGTGTACCACCCGAAATAGTGTTACTTGTGTACGTGATGTATCGTTCTCAGTATGTTTTTTATGTTCATGCATGTTTGTTTAA
Source organism: Cyrtodaria siliqua (assembly GCA_037043455.1). Classification (NCBI taxonomy): domain Eukaryota; kingdom Metazoa; phylum Mollusca; class Bivalvia; order Adapedonta; family Hiatellidae; genus Cyrtodaria; species Cyrtodaria siliqua. The sequence continues at coordinate 24,911 of JAWPHD010008269.1, forward strand.
ACCTCATAAAGGATATATAACATGTAATTATTACACTGAAAATACAAGAAAAACTGCAATAATGTGTTTGTTTTATCATTTAGTTAAAGAAATATCACACTAATAGATTTTACAATACATTCCGGAAGTCCGAATAATAAGAACAAGGTAAGACTGGTTTCCGTACATTATTTAATTAGAAAATCAACAGTGTTTAATTTTATCGTAATTAACAGTAAACGAAGTTCTCTAAACATAAGTTGTATCTGTCTATTATCGCTTTTCAATCATAAATGTTCGCACCTTTAACAATCAACTTTATCTGTTTTCGCACTATGATCGAACTTGCTACAAACAAATACAAACGCGTCGATTACAATTAATATGGCCGACGTCGCATGGCAACGGATCATCACCTTCGATTAAGCGAGGTTTAAATTCACACAAAAGTGGATCTTCGGACCGTAAAAAGTATTCGAGCGAGCCGGGATATACGAGAAATAATATTCGAATAATCGAGGTTAAATTACATTGAATTATATAGGAGTTGTGTCGGGACCGGAAAATGTGTTCGAATTACCGATGGTATTCGAATCACCGGTGTTCGAGCTATCGAGGTTCGACTGTATATCACTCCACACTTGAACACCTCTGAATCAGCAGGTGGTAAGCAGGTGGTAAGCTTTGTTTGTGTAGTGTAACAAACACATCTTCACTGGTTTGCAGGTGTTGTAAAATAGTGCACAGTTCCTGACAATGTGTAAACCATTAGTTGTTTTCACTTATAATGATGGCATTGGCAGTTATTCTACATATGTATATAGTTGTTTTACCATTAGCGTTCATATGGGTTGCCTAATTTGCATATTTTTAAATAATGTATCAAATTTTGTCAAAATCATTTAACAGTTTGTTTTTAAATAATGAAGAACAAAGTATAAATATATTTTTTAAAAATTAGAAAGAAAAATACTTATTCTTTTAATAAAGAAAGGCATTAAAACAGTCATTTTATTAATATTTTTAATTAGGTTTAAGTATATAGAAACACACTACTGTATACTTGTATATAAAAAAAATAATTGCAGACATGCTGACATTTGTTAATGGTTTAATTAAATAGCATGGTTAGGGGTAAAATATTTTATGAAATATTAATTTGGCCAAAATAGTTTTAAAAACATAATTATTAAGGGTTTGTATGTCCAATTAATATTTTACATGGTTTCTGTAGAATTTTTAAATGCAGACAATGAGACCTCATTGAACATCCTTATTGTTTGTCTTTGTTACCAATTTCACACATACATATTTTGACTGATAAAATGGTGTTAATTTATTTGCAGTTAAAATGAATGACTTTAAACACTTTAAATATGATAAAATGGAAGAATGCATGTATTGCTTTTGATAGTTTTGGGAGGATTTACTAAGTATTTATTTTTTTACAGGCATTATGTGCAGGCTGTGTATCAAGTAGAAAAAATGAATTACTTATTAAATTCCATTATATAATTTCATTGTGTTTAAAATTAGATTATAACGTTGAATACTAATTCACTAGCATAGGGACTGGAATGAACTCAGTAATACCCATAAAAACATACATTTCCGTTTGATAATAATTGAGTTCAAGAAAGTTCACGTATACTTCAGAACCCACCAAGTTAAGAACGCAAATTAAAAAAAATCATTGCGGTAGTGGGGACACCCCGCTTCCGCACCAACCCTCTCCCAAATACAGCGCCTGAATTTTTTTCTGGGGAAGACCCTGTAATATGTGGTACAAGCTTCATGGTGGTGGCGGTGTGTCCCTTTAAAAGTTAGTCCTACACATGTGTTATAACTTTCAACTATTCACTAGCAAGTAAACTTTAGAGTGTTTAGATTTGTTTTAATGCAACAATCATGGTGGTCTTTTTAACCCTAAAACCTATACCTGCTGCTTCTTTTTTCACATTCTCCTTGCTCGTCTTCGACTCTTCTGTTTTGGCGGAAACTTCCGCCTTTGCAGCAGCGACAGCTTCCTGCTTGATTTTTATCTAAAAAATGAATGAATGAATGAATGTTGTTTTACGGCACGTCGACACATAAATAGGTCATATTGTGCGCAAAAATTTATCTAAAGAAAATGACATCAGTTAGTCCCAACCAAGTATTGTTAGTTATTAAATGTAGAAGTGTCAACAACAACAATTATTTAGAGGTGAGGTGAAACTCAATAGTTATGGTAATTGTCCTATAGGTTGATATTCATGATTAAATCTCATCCAATATGTTAATCAAACTATTATTATTTGAATTTCACACTGCGTCCAACATGGACAGGGAATAACTAATATCCAGAGAATCTGCTGTACAAAAATCTAATTGATCAGGGATCGGATGGTGTAAAGATTAGCATACTTGTCCCGAAAGACAAGGGGTCCGTGGTTCGATTAACAGATCGAAGGTTTGTGTAGAAAGATGGACGGACAAGCTCAAACCAGTGTATCCCACTACAATGCGATTTCAGCGGGAAGTAAAAACTTCAGGCCATAAGATCCACTAATCAACTGTTGCAACACATGATCATAATTGTATCAAGATGTCGTCTGCCGTTACCTGATCAGAGACCGCATTCGTCTTAGTATCGCCACTTCCGCTGACTGCCGATATCTTCAGACCCAGATCACTCGAGTTATTCTCCTTCCCTGATGCATTGTCTCCCTTATTATCAGCCTTATCGTCCACGCCGATGGCAGACGTCACCCCAACAATCTTGAGTCCCACAGAGGTGTCACTCTCCTCACTTCCACCAGTCTCAGTATCTTTCGACTCTTCCTTTGTTTCTGATGCATAAAATAGGTCAAACCAGAGTTATTAAAAAGTATAGTTCGACCACGTTGAAAACATCTGTCTGTTTTATTCTTTTATTATCGACATTGAAAATGTTCTGCTAATGATACGCACCTCACAAAATTATATCGCAAATAAATTTTCTTTCAATTTATTATTTGAACCTATTTATATTAATTGGACATTTTGAGGTATCTATGATCTTTTTTTAAATACATTTTGAAACTTTATCATCATCTGATTGGCATTTTTTGATGTTAGGGGTCAACATTTGAATGAAGTCAAAATGTTAACGAAAATCACATACTTTTTTCCGCCCCTCTGAACGTTAAAGAAAACATAACTGTGATGTTGATTTGTGATAAAAACGTGGGTGCTCAGGATAAGCATCTGTCAGCCAGTCATAAATAACAAGTGATATATTAGTCAGTAGTCCATCAAATGACACACTTAAATGTGATGAAACAGATATGTACCTGCATTTTCTATGTGCTCTTGCTTGATCTTGACATCAGACACATCAGTTGAATTGTCCGCAGTGGGTGTATCCTCTGTGCTAGGAGGCGGAGTCTCGGCTTCCGGAGGTGTGGCTTCTGATTTTAGTGACGCGGCCTCCGAGTTGGATGCCTGATCAGGTTTATTGCTTATGTCAACCTGGGACATACCATGAAATAATATGAGATTAGTATTAACATATTACTTATAATTTATCAAAATATGTCACATTATTTCGAGTTAATTCCCAAAAGAACGAGATGAAAGACCAAAGGTGGTTCTCCAACATATGACAAACAGTACCCAGGACAGCTAAACTTAACATCACAAGAAACAGTACCCAGGACAGCTAAACTTAACATCACAAGAAACAGTACCCAGGACAGCTAAACTTAACATCACAAGAAACAGTACCCAGGACAGCTAAACTTAACATCACAAGAAACAGTACCCAGGACAGCTAAACTTAACATCACAAGAAACAGTACCCAGGACAGCTAAACTTAACATCACAAGAAACAGTACCCAGGACAGCTAAACTTAACATCACAAGAAACAGTACCCAGGACAGCTAAACTTAACATCACAAGAAACAGTACCCAGGACAGCTAAACTTAACATCACAAGAAACAGTACCCAGGACAGCTAAACTTAACATCACAAGAAACAGTACCCAGGACAGCTAAACTTAACATCACAAGAAACAGTACCCAGGACAGCTAAACTTAACATCACAAGAAACAGTACCCAGGACAGCTAAACTTAACATCACAAGAAACAGTACCCAGGACAGCTAAACTTAACATCACAAGAAACAGTACCCAGGACAGCTAAACTTAACATCACAAGAAACAGTACCCAGGACAGCTAAACTTAACATCACAAGAAACAGTACCCAGGACAGCTAAACTTAACATCACAAGAAACAGTACCCAGGACAGCTAAACTTAACATCACAAGAAACAGTACCCAGGACAGCTAAACTTAACATCACAAGAAACAGTACCCAGGACAGCTAAACTTAACATCACAAGAAACAGTACCCAGGACAGCTAAACTTAACATCACAAGAAACAGATCAATGCATTATTCCGACATTTAGTTTCAAGCGCTGGTCACTGTTGTATATGGGTCAAGTGCTCACAAACACTGACCATGTGCTTTGAATTTTACATTATACAGACACATGTGCTTTTGTTACAGGTGTAAATACCTTATGTACCATTTGATTTTGTTAAATCTCTAAGGCATATATAAAGCTTTAACGCTGCACTGATTAGTCAAGGAAAGTTCAGGACATTTGGCAAATTAAAGCATTATTTCTCATTTTCGTTTTAAAACAAATGGTATGTACTCAGTACTGTTATGATTTTAAAAGTATCAATTACCAAAAACTTTGACAACTGATAATCATCAATCCCATTAAATATGTTAAAGGATCTTTTTCCCAACGCGAATTTAAAATGCATGGAAAGCTTGCTTATTTACTGCTAACACGCTACATGACAGATTATCTGAGGTATATAAACTGAGGCCCAAGGCAAGTTTTCTCTTTGAAAAGCATTGGTATATTGAACAGTATCTAGGGTATAGCAGTATATAATACTTCAAAACTTTACTTTTATGAAGGAAAAAACAACAAATGAATAAGTTACAGTGATTTACAGTAACATGTACATATTGTAAAAATTGTCTCCCCAGCCCCCACTAAATAAAATAGGCTGGAAATAGGTCCTTAATAATCATTACACATCCTCAGAGAAACTAAGGGAGACACTTTCAGACAAACCTTGTCACTTGACTGGTCCTCTGCATCTTTCATGTCCACATCAGTATTTGTCTCCCCTGCTTCTGCTTCAGATGGCGTTTCAGTTTCCTTGCTAACTTCTGCTGTCACAGTTTCCTTGCTAACATCTGCTGTCACAGTTTCCTTGCTAACGTCTGCCGTCACAGTTTCCTTGCTGACGTCTGCCGTCGCAGTTTCCTTGCAAACGTCTGCTGTCATGGTTTCCTTGCTGACGTCTGCTGTCACGGTGTCCTTGCTGATGTCTGCGGTCATGGATTTCATACTTGTAGCAACATCCTCTGAAGTGTCACCCTCATCATGAGCTGGTTTTGTATCTACTTGTGTCACTACTTTATCATCTTCAGTAACATCCATGGCAGAGTCTGTTTCCATGGCAACTTCTGACTGCTCAGCTGATCTTTCTTCAGAATCAGGCTTAAAATATTGTAGTACTTAAATATTTGTAATCTCAGTGCAAAATGTTGTGGGTTTTGTTGTATTTGGTAATTATTTTGCAAGAAGAATCTTAAAGTTTACCTCAAATTTAGTTGTAAATTATATGAAATGGGGTTTAATGTCCCAATAATACATCATATTAGATTATAATGGGACAGCAACCTCAGACGGAAATGAGATGAAGGCTTAATTTGCCATCAGACATGCCTTTCGCCAAGGAGCAAACCCATGCAGAACAGAGGTCTGTAGCTCTAAAACCCAAGGCCTTATCCACTTAGCTCACCCTGCATTTAGAGTCCATTAATATAATAATAAATATAGTAGGTTTTTTTTCTCAGAAATCCAAATCTGTATACCTGTTGTTTGTCTGCCACTTCCTCGGAGGTGTGTTCATTGTCTTCAGGCTTGCTTGACTCGGTTTCCATGGGAACTGAATCTTCCCCGACTGGTTCTTGGCTTGTACTATCTTCTACTGCTGGTTCCATACTGGTGTCCATGTCACTGACATCTTCAATTTGCTGATCATCACTAGTTGTTGCCTTAATGTCAGCGGGTTCCTGGTTTGTACCATCACCTACTGCTGGTTCTGTACTGGTGTCCATGTCATTGACATCTTCAAGTTGCTGATCATCACTAGTTGTTGCCTTAATGTCGGCTGGTTCCTGGCTTGTACCATCACCTACTGCTTGTTCTGTAATGGTGTCCACATTATCAGCATCTTCAAGTTCTGAATCTTCACTAGTTGTTGCCTTAATGTCGGCTGGTTCCTGGCTTGTACCTTCACCTACTGCTTGTTCTGTAATGGTGTCCACATTATCAGCATCTTCAAGTTCTGAATCTTCACTAGTTGTTGCCTTAATGTCGGCTGGTTCCTGGCTTGTACCATCACCTACTGCTGGTTCTGTAATGGTGTCCACATTATCAGCATCTTCAAGTGCTGAATCTTCACTAGTTGTTGCCTTAATGTCGGCTGGTTCCTGGCTTGTACCATCACCTACTGCTGGTTCTGTAATGGTGTCCACATTATCAGCATCTTCAAGTGCTGAATCTTCACTAGTTGTTGCCTTAATGTCGGCTGAAATTTGTTCGACATTTATAGAATACATATTGAGTAACTGCTTGAAATGGACACTTGGAAAACCTTCTTGATGATCAAGTATAATACAGCTTCAAGGACAAAATTTGTAAATTCAGAAAAGTATAGTTATCTTTGTGATTTAGTTCCCTTTATAGCAGAAATAAGTCACTTTAAAGAGACACATGGCAATCTTAAGTTGTTATCAAGCATTAAGTTTAGCATCTTGATTCATTAATCCAGTATGATTTTAACTTGAAACCTGCTTGCATATATTTAATAAGTTTTCAATACTTCTTCGTTATTCTACTATATAAATGTAGTATTGGTGCAGTTAGAAATATGTAAAAAACATTTGCTTTATAAATTCTAATAATTAATATTAATGATTAAACAAAGGCAAGATATGCAGAAAACAAACGAGATAACGCGACTTTTAAAAAATCCAGATTGCCACGTGTCCCTTTAAAGAAACATATTGATTCATTTAAATTCTTATAAAAAAAATATTTTTATTTTCCTGTTACATTCAGTTCTTATAACAAATATTTAAGATTTAAACAAAAAAAACTAAATCATACCAGCAGAATCTTCGGTTTCGTCTTTTGTTTCTTCATCCTCAGCTTTAAGCAGCTCATCTTCATCAATTAAATCATCATCGTCTTTTTTGTCTTCATCTACTTTATTAACTTCTTCAGGTTTACCATCATCAATGTCAGCCAATTGCTCTCCTTCATCCACTCCATCCTTTTCAGTTCCTAAATCTGATGTACTTATGTCACAAAGTTGATCACCGTCCTCAACTTGATTGTCATCTTCATCCTGGACTTCTTTAGTATCACCTTGAACTTCAACAGCATGATCATTTTCATCAATTTTGTTTTCTATCTCCCCTAAATCTGGTTTCTGACAAGGTGATTTCTCAGTTTCCATATTTGTCACATCATTGTCTTGATCATTGTTGGAATCTAAATTATGTTCTACATCTTCATTGTCAAATTGGTTCTCTTCCATTTCATTATCACCTATATTTGGTTCAATACCTTCCTGTTCGTCTTCTGCAATAGTCTTTTCACTTATTTCCTCACCGGCTATAATGTCTGTTACAACATGGTCTTTAGTATCAAGTTCTTCATTGTTTGCTTCAAAATAGTTTTCAACCATCTCTACATTATCTTCAGCTTCAGTAACACCCTTATTTTGTTCTGACTCAGGTTCCATTGCATCTGGTTCAACAGCAGTTTCAACTTCTTCATCTTCCACAGTATTGTCAACCTTTTCAAACTCATCATCTGCTACTAAATTTTCATTCTCACTGATACCATTTTCCGTTTCTCCATCAGAATTGTGTGGTTCCTCTGTTTCATCTTCTAGAACTTCTCTATTATTAACTGTATCTGACAGTACAGCTTCATCAACCTTTTTCACACCAGAATTTTGTGAATTCTCCTTTTTTTCTTCTTCTAAAACTTCTCTATCATTAACAGTATCTGACAATAGAGCTTCATCATTAGTACTGGCCTCTTCCTGTGCTACATTGTCTAATTTACCAGTGTTATCATCTATATTAGAATTACTTTCTTCAACATCAGGTTCATTAGTAACCTTGGCTGATACACCAGGTTCTTCAGTATCAGTTTTATCTTCAACACCTGCCACATCTTCTGAAAACGACATTTATACATACATATGTGGAAACAATAACAGGTACACCACATCTACTGAAAAAAAGTTACATATATGTGGAAACACTTAAAAGGTAATTCGTAAGAATGCACCTACAGAAATTGAATCTCCTTTAAATCAAACTTCGGGCTGGAGTAACTGAATACTGAATGTATTTTTTATAAACGACTCTAAATTGCAGGCACCATTATTGTTCACGGTCAAACTCATGCAAAACAAATCTTCAAGTCAGTCTATTGCCTATTTATTATGAAACAGGGTTTCCCCCAGGATCATAAGGCATGTCGCATGCAACATGCCTTCCTGGAAAAGAAAGGTAAAACAACATGCCTTTAACAGAGCAACATGCCTTAAGATTTTCTTAATTTTCATGAATAACAGATTTAAAAGAAGAAAAATAGAATTTCTATGGTGATTCTTGTTCCTTTTGCACCAAAATCATAGAAGTATGTTATTTTGTCATTTTGCCATTTATAGGCACTATTTTTTTCAAGCCCAGTTTGGTAAATGTAATGTCAGAACAACATGCCTTCACAATTTTCTGGGGGAAACCCTGTGAAATGTTATTCTATTAATTGCAAATGACAAGCCAATTTGACATGCCTTTAGATATTTGAAACACAGTTAAGAAAGGGAAATACCGTACTCCTATTGCTATTGCAGGTCTGGGAACATACTGCTTTTCACAATTAATTGAATATGTCAACAACAAGTCAGCACTTTTATTCTTGCTACATACCAAGATCACTTGTATCCTCTTGTTGGCCTACTTCTGGTTCTTCTTCTTCTTCGGCATCATCTTCCTTTTCTACCAGCTGGTCTTCAGCTGCATTGCCAGCAGCATCATCATCTTCCTGTGCATCATTGTCATCACATTTCTCTGATATTTCTACTTCACTTGTATCACCTTTGTAGTCTAAAACACTTTCTGGTTCAGCTACCTTCTCCTGAACATCAGCATAATGGTCTCCACTTGCAGATGGCAACTTGGCCGTGTCTTGCTCCAAAAACTTCTCAGGAAGGAAATCATCTATGACCCCATCTCCTCCTTCAGTAACCTGAAATGAGATGGGCTTTATTTTGTTAATTGTCTGATAATCTAGTAGTAATTTGTGAACTGGTAAATTACTGAATAAAGTAATTTAGGAAGCAAGTGATACTCACCACACACCCAAACCACTACTTAAAAGTTGTGTATAAAAATTCAGTACTTTCGTGCTGTTAGATTCATATAAGTTTTTTCCATACATCTGATTCTGAGGATCTATAATGGTCCTGGCTCCACGCTCAATTAATGTCATAGGCGACTGTTGAGCACTCAGATCACAAACCAATACTGGAGCAAACTATTTTTCTCGTAAAATGGGTGAAAAAGCTTTGCCCGAATTATCTAATAAGCAACAAAACAGTAAACACCCTAGGGATTTTGTATTATCATCACAAATCTGACAAATTCTTTTTCACCTTTTCGACCCATTTTAAACTTGCAGGGTCAAGTGATCGCGAGTTAAGATTTTTCCATTTGGTACCTATTCGCCTCCCTACGATCTTCAATATGAAGGATGGGAGTATCCCGCAGATACAGATATTTTACTTTTGTTACAAACATGCGTGAAGTGCACAAAAATTACAACAGGGCACCAGTTTAATGCTTACTGTAACCCCTTAAAACTGTAACTCCTTAAAACTGACAAAACTTAAACCATATTGCTGGTTTCCTGTATGATTGCAAAGGAGGTATATAAAAATCTTTTTTCCTTTACATCAATCGGACATTGTGTCAAACAGTGAGCCAGTATATTATCTAGTTTCACATGTGTTACATATTCATACGATGAAATTAACATTGACAGAAAAAAGAATTTTTAAAGTGAGAGGGCAAAATCAGGATAAAAACAACATTTCAAGACCTATGGCTTGGTGTGAAAGACAGCAAGTTTGAAGTGTATGTTTTATAATAAATGATATAAATAAATTCATCAGCTTCATCCTTTATAATAGCTAGGATTACGTATACAATAACTATAATAAGCTTCGATAATCTCCATACCAGAGCACCAACTATTCATAACTTTTACATGAAATCATCAAATTAATTTGACTTTATCAAATAAAAGACCTCCACATTCTGGTAGGGGGTAAACTCGGTGTTTATCGTAGGTGCTCAACTGACTTTAGCCCTATATAAAATTAGTTTGTAGTGATAATTATATTAAAAGCTTTATTTTTTTGTGTACAGCTATGTATCTTCTTTTGGTGCTGTCTTATTTTAAAACACCAATATGGATACATATAATTTAAGGTATGGTCTAATATTTTTATTTTTCATATAGAGATTGAGGATAAAGTCCGAGTAAAAACCTTTATTTTCACCCACTGAATATCTCAACATTTCGGAAATTTGTAACTAATGACAGGATGTTTAAGTTATGAATATCCGATTATTTCCGTTATATTTCCCGGCTTTTACCCCCAACCAACAAATGCATACATTCTCCATATCGATATTTATATTCATAGATGTTTTAAACCGTTGTGTGTGCGCACATGCACACCATTGCGCGAATACTCTTTTCTGAGGGATGCAATTAATGAAGATGATGATGATGATATTTGCACAAAAACGCATGTGTCCGATTCATGTTTAAAATTATCAGACTAGAAATCATGCATTTCCCATGATACTGTTTTCACCTCTAACATGCTTAATTTAGATGTATATCTTACGGTTAAATAGTTTACATAAGATTAGAAAAAATTGTAAATTTGCATTAGAGTGGGCCTTTAAATTTTAACAAATTAAACGAGGTAATGTTTATATCAGCACCGCCTTCATTGTGGAGGGGAAATCATTAAACAACAACAACCAACAAAGCAAAGCATTAATTTCCTTATTCGAGTTATGGCACTGATGTTTAATATCCCTAACCAACGAAGCAACAGGAATAACGTTTAATTGTATCGATGAATACCTGGTTTTCTGACATCCTCGTGTTGCAGAATCGAAGACGCAGTGCGCCTATCGCGGCCCAGACTTTCGTTTTAGAGCCACGCCGATGTCACTTGGACGCTTGAAATTATTTTTAATTGGGTTAAATTATTTAGATAAATAAACCTTTAAGTATCCAAAACCACTAAATGTTTAACGAATTATACATAAATATCTGCAACAACACAAGGCCGAAATGCAGCTCGGCCTGTACGCGAGCCTCGTTTTGACTTTCTCCGCGCGACTGGCTAGCGACCTCCCCTTTAAATTAAACTATACACAAGATTTACGTCCCTTGAATATATGAGATGGGCCTGACTCTCGAAAATGAATTGCATAGGCCTAATTAAAGGCAAGCGTAAACCTAAGTCAGTGTGCTGTGTTCTATGTCATCCAGCACGACACACGCCATTTACGGATATCCATAATATTAAAGGATATCTATAATTCCAATTTCGGATATAAATCTGATCTGATCAGATCTAGTAGATATTTAATAGAAATATCAGGGATGCCAACACATTTAAACTCAAAATTCTATTTAATTCGAATAGACTAGACTAGATATCCAGAAAAGTTTATGAATTAAATTATAGATAGACCTATACCCATAAATCGATTTTATAGATCTATATAATTATATCAATCGATTTACAGTATAGATATCTAAATATCTTATATAAAAACCAGGAGTACGTCATATAACGTACTCCCTGATAAAAACCCTGATATAATGTGTGATATGCTTACATCCATAAATATTTTTAATTATATCAGCCTGATTATATTAGATTTATAGATATCTGTGATGAAAGTTAAATATATCCATTATTCAGACATATCTCTTTATATCTATAATCATTAAAATATATAATTAAATGGTGAATAAATAGTACCCATAGAAAGGCCTCTTTGGTAGTATCTAGAACGGTTTTTGCACCTCCCCTAGTCGCTGTTTCAGTCGAGCTGAACCAGCGATTTAGGGAGGCCCTTTTCAGATCGATCGTATGCTTTTTGGATGCAATCTTCTGGCAAATGCGCAATAATCTTATCAGTAATGTTAAAGGATTAATTGTCGATTAGCACATTGTACTTTGTTCTAACAACTCGTGTTAATTAGCCAACTGTCAACTCGGACCACCCGTATCATAAGAGTGACAGTGGCACTTACATTAATCGTGACATGGACCTATATAGGTATAGTTTAGGTCCATGATCGTGACTTGTGTTTCTCTTTTGATAACTATACGGAGGGAAACAAGTTTAGCAAGTTTTTGTTGCACCCTGGAAATAATACTTTTTTGGTTGTAAAATCAAGAAACTACTGCCATAGACACAATATTTTATTAAACACACATCAATAACAGTCGAACATCTTAATGACGTAACGAATAAATAAATGAACGTAGGGGTCAAGCCCGTATAGTCCCAAAATGTCAGTATATCTTGTATAAAGTATTATTTCATCTAAAAAAACTTGCTAAACTTGTTTTGGAACTGTCAGTGGCCAAATTCCGCTTGGGGTTTAAACCACGTCAGGTTATATTCTCTAACATTAATACGCAATATAATAGCATGTACATATACTGAAAGAAAAAAGAAACGCGAATTTCCGCTATACATTCTATGTACAATATGCTGCTGTCAATCGATTGATACATGGATACGTAAGATCTTTCCTTTCGGGAAAAAGACTACACCAACACTAAAACAACAAGTAGCACAGCAAATAGTATTCCTGCAAAGTTTCATTATTGACAGCGTACGCGTTTGGCTCAAGCATGTGAGCAAACTTAGGATGCAAACTTTTGCAAACTCTTTACGTTAAATACAGTACTGAACTGGCTCAATTTTTCAAAGAGGAACTTCAACATTTATGAATTTCTTGTTACAACGTGTACTGTGATTAAAACGTCTACAGCATCACAGTTGTGTCCTTTCTCTAACTAACTGCAATGTTGTTGTTTTTTTACAAAACATCTTGGGATTTCATTGGAATATATATGCAATTAAGTGTGCAGTATATACAATATATAGCGGAAATTCCCAAGTCGCGTTTCTTTTTCCTTTCTGTATATAATACAAAAAAAACAAAGCCTAGAAAGCCGGAAAGCAAGTACTCACTGACTTGGCAGAAGCCAGAGCAACACGAGAGAAAACCGTTAAGGGTACGACAAGACACGATCAAACGCTACCGTCCTTTGAGGATTTAGGTAGACGTCATCATAGGGCCCAACATCTGTCCGGTCATGGCACAATCAAAGAATGAATGAATGAATGAATGAATGGTGTTTTACGGCACATCGACACATAAATAGGTCATACTGTGCGCAATAACCGACAAAAGATGAAGAAATGAAGTAGTAATTAAAAATTAATGTAAATATATAAAGATAAAACCATTTAAAATGAAGGGATGATATGGTAGTAATATAAACTATATATGTAAATCAACAAATGTCCGTCAACGGGTATATAAACAAGTAAATATATATCAGAACACATTATAATGATTTATATAGTCGGATTTCTTCTAGGAAATCTAAAACAAGACTAAAATCTATAGTATCAAATAACTCTTTCATAGTATTAACATTGTAGTACCTTTGACGCCAGGGGCGTAGCTTCCTATAGGCGTGTAGGCCGCGGCCTACACTTTTTTCCTGAGAAATCGAAAAAATAAAAATGCCAAAATTTAGATATATAATTTACGGTAAAAAGTAAGGATATTGATGCTCTTGTAGACATATTCACCGATACGATATATACGCCAAAACGCACCTCCGACAGTCTAGCTGAACAAAAAAAATCAGGGGGAGCGTGCCTCCGGACCCCCTAGAACTCGGCCTACACATCATATTCGGCCAAGCTACGCCACTGGACGCATAGGATCAAAGTCTACACATTCCAACAATATGTGTTTGACCATTAACGGTGCAAAGCAGGGTATACATTCTGGTAATTGCTCAGCTTGTAATAAATATGAATGAGTATAACGTGTATGCCCTATCCTGCACCGGGTTAGGACAACTTCTTCTCGACAAAGACCGCCATTCTCCAAGTAACGGTTTAATTGAATGGAGTTTATTGTCAACTGACAAATCCCAAGCGGCTTGCCAAGAGTGACGAATAAATGTGTTAATACAACTTTTTCAAATCAGTATAAGGTAATTTAGCATTAGATATATGTAAACCTAATGTTGCTTTAGCAGCACTATCAGCTCTATCATTACCACGTATTCCTACATGGCTTGGAAGCCAGCAGAAAATAATAACATTATCAACTATAAGAGAATTGTAAATTAATTAGAAAAAAATGTGAGTATTTTTTGACATTAGGGAGAAAAACAAGATTTTTGGATTTAGATAGAAAAGAGATAGTCGCGGACATTGTGTAGAAAAGTGTAGAAAAGTGAGATGTGTGGACCATATGGAGAAACTTGGGATTTAGGGACATTAGGGATACTAAAAGTGAGATATATGGGCATTAGCAAGACTATTCAGCTTTATGGATATTAGGTAGAAAATTAATATTTGTTGGAATTACGCAGGGAAGTGATATTTGTCGACATAAATAAAAAACGTGAGATTTGTGGAAATTAGGGAGGAAAACATGAGATTAATGGACATTAGGGTGAATATTGGTATTTGTGGGCATTAGAGGAAAATTGAGATTTTTCGACCTTGAGATACAACAGTGATATTTGTGGACAATAATAGCAAACGTGAGATCTTTGGAAATTAGGGAAAAGTGTTATTGTGAACATTTGATATAATTAGGAATTAGGAAAGTGAGATTTGTGGACATTGGGTAGAAAAGTGAGACTTGTGGACTTTGGTAGAAACTGATAGTGGTGGACATTAGGGGAAAACCTGAGTATTGCAGAAATTAGGGAGAAAGCGAGATTTATGGATATTAGGTAGAAAAGTGGGGAAGTTAGCGAGACAATTGCGGTTTGTGAAGATTAGGTAGAACTTTTTTTTTAAAATTAGGGAGAGAATAGATATTTGTGGACATAGGGAGACAATTCGCAGATTTGTGGAAATTGGAGAGAAAAGTGATATTTTTGGAAATTGGGGAGAATAAATTGAGATGTGTGGACATCAGGGAGGAAATTGGTAATTGTGGATATGAGGGGAAAGTGATATTTGTCGACATTAGGCAGAACAGTGAAATATTTGGATAATAATAACAACAGTGAGATTGTTGGACATTAGAGAGAAAAGTGACATTTGTGGACATTAGATAGAAAAGTGAGATTTGTGGACATTGGGTAGAAAAGTGAGATTTGTGGACATCAGGTAGAAACATGAGATTTATGGACAGATGGTAGAAAAGAGAGGTATTGTCTTTGGAAATTAGGTAGTGAATTTATATGTGTGGATGTTAGGGAGAAAAAAGAGATATGTGGACATTAGCGGCGAAAAATGATATTTTTGGACATTAGGCAGGAAAGTGAAATGTTTGGACAGTAAGTACAACATTTATATTTGTCGACATCAGGCAGACAATTGAGTTAGTTTAACATTAGGAGATACTAGTGATGTCAACATTAGGCAGACAATTAAGGATTTTGGACATAAGGAAAAAAAGTTAGATTTGTGGACATTAAGGGGGAAAACTGAGGTTAATGGAGATTATGCAGAGAAGTTAGATTTGTTGAAATTACGGAAACAATGTGAGTTTTAAGGACATTGGAGAGAAAAGCGATTTGTTTTGATACTAGGATACTAGATAGAACAATGAGATATGTGGACAGAAAGTACAAAAGTGAGATTTGTGGATATTAGGACGGAAATGGAATTTGTGTTATTAGGAAAACGTTAGACTTGTGGAGATTAGGCCGAAAAGTAATATTTGTGGACAATACTGAGAAAAGTGATAGCTGTCGATATTAGTTAGAAAAGTGAGATTTATGGACATTAGGTGAGCTTGGAGGCATTAGGTAGAAAAGTGATTTTTGTTGACATCAGGTAGAAACGTGATATGTGTAGACATATGGTGGACAAGTTTGAGCATTATGAAAATAGTGATATTTGTGGATATTAGGTAGAAAAATGACATTTGTGGTCTTTAGGGAGAAAAGTGAGATGTGTTGGTATTATGTAGAACAGTGATATTTGTGGACATTAAGTAAACAATTGAGATTTGTTGACCTTAGGTAGAAAAGGCAGATGAGTGGTGTTTAGAGAGAAAAGGTTGTGTTTTTTCCATTTCGATCACCCAAGTTAATGGTGGTCCGTTTATTCACCCAGTCATAGGTTTGTGAGGGTCGGGGTGGGCCATTCCTCTACAGACTTTACAAACAATAAAGGGTAATATTCATCAAGTTTATAGAAACAAATGTACAACATAGGCTATTTATAAAAGAGATATGACCAATGCATATTATATTCAGAAACTGTATACATGGAGACGTTTTCTTTTCCCTTACATTTATAGATGTAACATATCATAATTCTGATTTAAAGCTACAAAAGGGGCCACACTGCAGTCCAAGGGTGTTTTAAAAACTGGATGCAGTTAAATCCGCCACTAGTATGAAGCAAAAAAAAAGTTTTTTTTTTGAAGTTGTTAAATAATTTATTAAGAATGATTATCACCATTTTATAGGAGAATACCGTTATCTGGGCGCTACCGGATTGCAGTGTGTCCCTTTAAACCTAGGGAGAAAGGCATTAATAAATGTAAAGATTTTTTTTTCAAAACAGAAAATCCAGTGTACAATCAACAGTGTCAATACGTATATAAATGTTATACACAGATAATTTTGATGTAATCAAAACATTGCTTGTGAGATCTGTGCATTTCAACTTACTGAGTCTTTTCATATTTTCGTTTTTGGAATTTTGTATTAATAATATTCCATCCTTTGTAATATAACATAGTTAGTCATTTATCAGGTAATTGTTTTTCAAAAACTTCCAAAAATACTTATTTTCTAAAAAAAAAGAAAGTCGGGCGGGGTTTTGATTAAGAAAGGGCAAGACACAGGCAAGGTGTGTTATTTGTCATTATCTTTTTCCAGTATGTAAAGGTTTAGTTTGTTTGCTAGTGGTTGATACTAAAAAAAAAAGAGAAAACAAACTAATGATAACAGAAAAAACAAAAAATATCTCTGTACTCCAGTTCCACAGATAGCAAGGTATTGACTCCACATGGCTTCAAACTTATCTACTTTTACATTTGTATATGCTACAAAAAAAAGTGGTATGTGTGTTCATGGGTTAGGAAATAAGTAGTTGTGGACATAATGCAGAAAAATGTCGAAATCAGAGAGAACAGTTTAAAAGGCTTATGGACGTTATATAGAGAGATTTGTAGACATTAAGTACAAAACTGAGATGTGTGGACATTACGTACACAACTGAGATGTGTGGACATAAAGTACAAAACTGAGATTTGTGGACATTAAGTACAAAACTGAGATGTGTGGATATCAAGTACAAAACTGAGATGTGTGGACATGAGATGTGTGGACAATAAGTACAAAACTGAGATCTGTGGACATTAAGTACAAAACTGAGATTTGTGGACATTAAGTACAAAACTGAGATCTGAGATTTGTGGACATTAAGTACAAAACTGAGATGTGTGGACATTAAGTACAAAACTGAGATTTGTGGACATTAAGTACAAAACTGAGAAGTACAAAACTGAGATGTGTGGACATGAGATGTGTGGACAATAAGTACAACACTGTGATTTGTGGACATTAAGTACAAAACTGAGATCTGAGATTTGTGGACATTAAGTACAAAACTGAGATGTGTGGACATTAAGTACAAAACTGAGATTTGTGGACATTAAGTACAAAACTGAGAAGTACAAAACTGAGATTTGTGGACATTAAGTACAAAACTGAGATTTGTGGACAATAGGGAGAAAGGGAGCTTTATGAACATTAGGGAGGAAAGCGACCAATGTGGACAAAAGACATACAAGTGATGATGTGGACAGACGGTAGAAACGAGAGGTTTTAGGTCATCAGGAAGATAGCGATACTCGTTGAAATGAGGGAAGAACAGATACATTTTCGATACTAGGTTGAAAAGTGAGCTTGTTTGTATAGTGGGGTACGAGTGTCTGACCAAAGAAGAGATTCCAGATTGCCTCGTGGTAGCGACCTGCCATCTTTTAGAAACGTAAGATTTGTGGAAATAAGGTAGAAATGAAAATATAAGAATGTGAGTTAGTGAGCATGAGTAAGAATGTATGACATGTTGTCATAAGGTAGAAAAGTGAGGATTGTGGACATTAGGTATACAAGGTTATTTATAGGTTTTGTGTAGACATTTGATATTTATGAATATTAGGTAGAAAAGATAGATTTGTGATTTGTGAGCATATGGAGGAAAGGGAGCTGTGTGGACATATATTTGTGATTATATGGAGGAAAGGGAGCTGTGTGGACAATAGAAGACAATTGCAGTTCATGCACATAAGGTACGTAGAACAGTGATGTTTGCCATCATTAGGTAGAGAAATGCTGTTTTTGGACATTGGGGGGAAAGTGTTATTTGTGGACATTAGGCGGAAGGTGATGTTTGTGGACATTAGGGGGAAAGTGATGTTTGTGGACATTAGGGGGAAAGTGATGTTTGTGGACATTAGGGGGAAGGTGATGTTTGTGGACATTAGGCGGAAGGTGATGTTTGTGGACATTAGGCGGAAGGTGATGTTTGTGGACATTAGGCGGAAGGTGATGTTTGTGGACATTAGGCGGAAGGTGATGTTTGTGGACATTAGGCGGAAGGTGATGTTTGTGGACATTAGGCGGAAGGTGATGTTTGTGGACATTAGGCGGAAGGTGATGTTTGTGGACATTAGGCGGAAGGTGAAAGTGATGTTTGTGGACATTAGGGGGAAAGTGATGTTTGTGGACATTAGGCGGAAGGTGATGTTTGTGGACATTAGGCGGAAGGTGATGTTTGTGGACATTAGAGAAAAAAGTGAGATGTGTGGACGTTAGGGAGAAAAGTGAGATGTATGGACATTAGGGATACAATTGAGGTTCATGCACATAAGGTACACCAGTGATATTCGTCATCATTATGTAGAGAAGTTTTATTTGTGAACATTATGGAGAAACGTTTGTCGACAATAGGTGAGACTTGTGGAAATTAAGTAAACAAAGAAGATTTGTAGACATTTGGGAGAATAGCGATAATTGTGGACATAAGAGAGAAAGGTAACGTTTGTCGATATAAGTAAGAAAAAAGAAGTTTTTGGACATTAGGGCGAAGAAAGGTATTTGTGGGCATTAGGCAGAAAACTGAAACTTAACATTTTGTAGAAAATTTGTGGATATTTGGGAGAAATGTGAGATTTACGGACATTATGGATAAAAATGAGATTTAATTTGTGGACATTAGACATTTTTTAACATTAGAGGGGAAAGTGAGACGTGTGGACATTATGTCGAAATTGAGGTTTCTGGACATAATAGGTAGAAATGTTTGATTTGACACTTTTCTCACCCAATGTCCACAAATCACGTTTTGCTACATAATGTCCACAAATCTCATATTTCTTAACAATTTCCACAATCGCACATTTCCACCTAACGTCCGCAAACATCACGTTATCTCTAACGTCCAAAAACCTTAGCTTCTACCCAATGTCCACAAATCCCCTTTTAGACATATTGTCAACAATCTCATTTTTCTAACAAATGTCAACACTTCTTACTTTCCTATCTTATATCAACAAATATCACATTTTTGCTCTAATGTCCACACATATTACTTTCCTCCCTTTTGTCTACGAATATTCCTTTTTTATTATGTTTTGCCCAGTCACATTTTTACCCTAATCTCAGGTGTTCACTTAAATCTCATTTTTGTATTTACTGTATATATATGTATTATGGGGGTTCTGGACCACAACTAAATTACCCCAAATAATCTAAAATCACCACACAAATATTTTCAGTTTACTGAAAATTAAGTCAATTAAACTGGTTATTTAGCATGTCCCAGGCGCTAAAAAACCCAAGATTTTAAGATTGAATTGTGAAAATGTTTTAAATTTGGATGTTTAAATTTTATTGCAAAATAGAGGTTAAACTATAAATACTCAATACGTCTAAATTTTAAACATTCTTTATTATAATCCTTATAATACCAATATTCGTTATATTTTCTAAGTGTTGAAGCACCGCATTTACAACAAATTTGAAATTGGGCAGTAGTACCCAATCCACAATTTAAACAAGGTAGAATTTTACAAGTTTTCATTCTATTTTTATGAACTTTACAATATTTTGAATTTTTAACAGGTTTTTTGGTACAAATACCGTTTGAACTGATCTTTAGGAACTGACACGGAATCATTGCTTTATATTTATAGTAATAATTTGTTATATTAAATAAAAATATTTTTAGGTATAAAGAAAAGAGAAAAAATGTCTGACACGAAAGATACTATAAATAATTTATTATCCCTGTATAATACAGGTATAATAGATAAGGAATCACTAAATATGGCACTGAAATCATTAGGAGGTCAACCAACTAAAATTGAGGAAGAAATTGCATCACTTAGGAAAGAAGTTAAAGAAATTGCATTAGTTAAGAAAAAATTGGAATTACTTGAGGAAGAAAATAAAGTCTTGAAAACAAGGGCAACTACCAGCCAATCTTTCGAAGATAAAAAGATAGAACCAACTAGTAAATCTTTTGAAAGTTTTAAGAAAAGAAGAAAGCTTAAAAAACTTAAGAAAAGGCAGGCTAAAAAAGAATTAAGTCAAGATGATAAATACAAAAAACAAATGGCTAAAGTAATCCAAGAGCTGCAAGAAAATCAAAAAGAAGAAAAAGAAGAAGAAAAATTAAAACTAGTTGACAATCCAAAATGCGGATATTTTAGAGCATACGAAATATCTGTAAATAAATACAAAGATCCTCAAAAAGTATTTTATGATAAAAAATCTATTATTACAAAACAAATTATCAAAGAGCTGATAAAAACTAAAGGATTAAAGTTTCAATTAGGACTTACTATAGATTTATTTAAAGATGATGGTTCTACCAAAAATACACCACTGCAGTATTAAACAGTGAACAAAATGCCATTTTGAGCTCTGAAAAAATAAGCGAGCTTTATGACAATTCATCTGCATTTATACAAGAAAGTCTAGAAAGATTTACAAACACAGCATCTGGATTAGAAGTTGATCACTGTGTTAAGCTTTATTTGAATATTGCAAAGTATGAACCATTAAAAGGTTCTTCATATATTTCACTGCCTGTAGAATTAGCTAACAAAAAAGCAATAATAAACGTAAAAAATAACGATAATCAATGTTTGTTTCATGCTATAAATTCTGCACTAAATCCCGCCGCAGATCACACCGATAGGTTGTCAAAATACCCAAGCATAGATTTTCTAAAAAAAGATAAAATTGACTTTCCCACTCCAATTTCACAAATTTCAAAAGTAGAAAAACTAAACGATATTGCTATTAATGTTTACGGATACACCATATCAGAAAAAAGTAAAAAAGTAAATATTTTTCCATATAAAATATCAGAACAACCCAAAGACATTAACAGGATTAATCTACTTTTGATATCTGATGAAAATGTTACAAACAGTCACTACTGCTGTATTAAAAACTTAAATAAACTGCTTTACGACCAAAACAAACATAAATGCAAAACTTATTTCTGTGATCGTTGCCTTTATGGATTTTCAAATGAAGACTTACTAACAAACCACAAAGAAGATTGTTATGGTATTAACAAAAAATCTTGCAAAATTGAAATGCCAGAAAATGGTAAAAATACTGTAAAATTTAAAAATTACCAAAATAAAATGCATGTTCCTTATGTAATATATGCTGATTTTGAAAGCATAATTAAACCACAATTAAAACAATTTGGAAAAAAATCAGAAATTCAAAATGTGCACGAAGCTTGTGGATTTGGATACCAAGTTGTCAGATATGACAACAAAGCTAATGATTCGGTTATTTACAGAGGTGAAGATGCTGTTGAAGTGTTTTTAAATCGCCTAGAATGTGAGAAGAGCAACATTAATAATATATTTGCTCACCCAAAACCATTAATAATGACTCAACAAAATGAAGCAGATTATGAAAAAGCTACACAATGTTGGATATGTGATAATGAAATAGGCAGAAAATCTGGTAAAACTGTAAAGTAAGAGACCACTGCCATTTTACTGGAGAATACAGAGGTGCAGCACATAAAAACTGCAACTTGAAACTAAAAATAAAACCTGGCAAAACTTCAATTCCTGTCATATTTCACAACCTCAAAGGATATGATAGTCATTTGATTATGCAAAAAATACATAAAATGAAAGATAATATAACATGTATTCCAAATAATGCTGAAAAATACATATCATTTAGTGTCGGCCAGCTTAAATTTTTAGACAGTTTCCAATTTATGGCTTCGTCTCTGGAAAAATTGGTTAAAGCAACAGACAAATCTGATTTTAAAATTACAAAAGACCAATTTAAAGAACACACAGATTTACTTTTACGAAAAGGTGTTTATCCATATGAATATTTTGATAGCATGGATAAATTTAATGAAACCAAATTACCACCGATTGAATCATTTTACAGTAAACTCACAGATGATGGTATTACTCAAAAAGATTACGATCATGCCCAAGAAGTATGGGAAAAATTAAATTGTAAAACTTTTGGAGATTATCATGATTTATATTTAAAAACTGATGTAACTTTGTTGGCTGATGTATTCCAAACTTTCAGAAAAACATGCATGAAATCATATAAACTAGATGCTTTACATTACTACACAGCACCTGGATTATCTTGGGATGCTTTACTTAAATTTTCAAAAATAGAACTAGAACTTCTTACAGATATGAATATGCACTTATTTATAGAAAAAGGTATGCGTGGTGGAATTAGTATGGTATCAAAACGATATGCCAAAGCAAACAATCCACATGTAGCTGATTATAACCCTAACGAGAAAAACAACTTTTTAATGTATTATGATGCAAATAATCTTTATGGGTGGGCAATGAGTCAGCCACTTCCATATTCCGGATTTAAATGGGTTGACTTAAAAACATTACAAGAGCTAAGAAAAGATAAAGGATATTTTCTTGAAGTAGATTTAAAATATCCTAAAGAACTACATGATAGTCACAATGATTATCCACTTGCCCCTGAAAGATTAAAGGTAAAAAAAGAATGGTTATCTGAGTACCAAACAAATTTATTAGAAAATAACGTTATGACAGAACAACTAGTACCAAATATTATGGACAAAACAAAATATGTATTACATTATAAATATGTACAGTTGTATTTATCATTAGGCATGGAATTAACAAAAATTCACAGGGTGCTAGAATTTAATGAAAAACCTTGGATGGCATCATACATAAATTTAAACACAGAACTTAGAAAAAAAGCTAAATCACAGTTTGAAAAAGATTTTTACAAGCTTATGAACAACTCAGTATTTGGAAAAACAATGGAAAATTTAAGAAAGCAAACTGACATAAAATAAGTAAAAACTGACGGCTCTCATAATGAAAAAATAAGAAAAATAATAGCCAAACCAAACTTTAACAGACGCGTAAAATTTTCAGATGAATTATCGGCAATACATGTAAACAAAACAAAATTAAAATTAACCAAGCCAATTTATGTTGGAATGTCAGTATTAGATTTATCAAAATATATGATGTATGATTGGTATTATAATACTTTGAAAAAAAGGTATGGTGATAACTGTACTTTATTATACACAGATACTGACAGCTTGCTTGTAGATATAAAAACAGAAGACGCATATAAAGATATGTCTGAAATGAAAGATGAATATGATCTAAGTGATTATCCTCACAATCACCCAATGCATGATGATACAAACAAAAAAGTATTGGGTAAAATGAAAGACGAATGTGCTGGTGTTGCTATAGCTGAGTATGTTGGATTAAGACCCAAGCTATATTCATATTTGAGAGCGGATGAACAACTCATTAAAAAAGCAAAGGGTGTAAAAGAATATGTAGTCAAAAAACATATAAACTTTGAAAACTACAAGGATGCATTGTTTAACAAGAAAAAATACACCCATGCAATGAATATGATACGCTCAATAAAGCATGAGATATATGGCATAAAAGTAAACAAAGTATCACTGTCACCATTTTACTCTAAAAGATACATAGCACCAGACGGTATTAAAACTGATGCACATGGTTTCTATAAAAACTTATGAATTTGAGTATCAGCCGGAACAATAAGTAATTCTTCTTTGACAAATCCTCTTTGTGGCGCTGGTAATTTCAAATAATAAACTCTTATACCTTGCGTCACCATATAACTTTTAATCTTGTGAATATCTACACTCCACATTGGATCAGTTGCTCTGCGTCTTCCACCTTCTTGTTCCCCGGGTTGATATAAATATCTTACACTTGCATTCATACAGATAGGATCATCTTTTAATATTTTTGTTTCAACAGGAGGAGGCTTTTTTGTCTCCACATTTATGGCTTTAACAACTTCTGGTAATCTCTTTACCCATTCTCTATTACGTTTTCGCGAATCTATTTCCTTAGCATAGTGATAGCCAAACAATCTTTCAGTTACACTCAGAAGATTCCAAACAGTCTTCAACTGTATACAGACAATATCAAATGATACATAGATGGTACTCAGATGATACTCAGGCGATGTCAAACGATGTCAAACTATATCCAGACAGTGTCAAAATATATACAGACGATATTAAAATATATACAGACGATGATAAACAATCTTCAACTACACACAGAATATTCAAAACAGTCTTCAACTGCATACAGACAATATCAAAATTGGTTGTGTTCTAATATTATTTTAAAATAATATTAAAATATATCATAATATAAAAACATGGAAAACAAAAGAGGATACTTGACACAAGAACAAATAGAAGAACTTCGTGGACTACGTGGTCAAATATCTGCAAACCAAGCGATGAAAAGGTATAGAATCGGAAATGACAAACTAAGGAAGATATGGAACCCTCGTATTACAAGGGAGGACCCTCGTATTACAAGGGAGGACATTATAAGGGAGGAAGAGAATGAAAAACCATATACGGCAGACGAACTTATACCACATGACAACATAGAACGCGACAGAATATTAAAAGAGATAGCTACACCAGAAGATGTGGTGTATAATCTGGAAACCATAGCAGAAGAAAGTCGTAAACAGACGCAACTTCTTTCCCGTCTGTTGGAAAAACAAGGAGAAGAAAAAGATGACATAGATTTGTTGCTGGAACAGCAGGAAGATGAACAATCTGTTTTGGAAGACGAACAAGAAGAAGAAAAGAAACAAACATATTCCATGCAAGAGATAGGAAAAACGGTAAATGGTTTTAAAAATGTTGCATTCATATATATGGGTATAATGACAGCTATATCAGTTTTGGGGATAACAAGAAAAAATGTAGCGAAGACACCTAAACTACAGGCAACAGCTCCAGTAGAGACGACTAGACCAAGATTGTTTAAGAAAGAACCAGACCCATTTGATTGTTTTTAAACCCAATGTTCCAGTTTTGTTACCTTTAGAAATAGCAGCAATAGTATGTGGAGCTACAGGTGTTTGTATTAATTTTATCAGACGTAAGCTTAATGCAAAAGCTCAAAAACATCATGAAATAAAAACTTTGGCGGAGGCTAAGTTAAATAGTATAAAGCAGTTAATATCAAAAGCGTTGAGTGATGCACAAATATCTGATCAAGAGTTTTAGATGATTTTAGATGAGTTGGATAAATATTATAGTTTAAAACAGGACACAAAACAAAAAAAGGCTGAAATAAGTGAAGTTCAAAAAAAGGAACTAGTAGAACAGGGAAGAAAGGAAGCAATGGCAACCTTGCAAAAAAGTCTAAAAAGTGTGTAATAAATTGTTTTAGTAATGTGTATGAGTACTATCCACCACCTTTGTATTCAACCTAAGTTTTAATGTTTAACCTCTATTTTGCAAAAAAAAATAAACATCCAAATTTAAAACATTTTCACAATTCAATCTTAAAATCTTGGGTTATTTAGCGCCTGGGACATGCTAAATAACCAGTTTAATTGACTTAATTTTCAGTAAACTGAAATTTTTTGTGTGGTGATTTTAGATTATTTGGGGTAATTTAGTTGTGGTCCAGAACCCCCATAATACATATATATACAGTAAATACAAAAATGAGATTTAAGTGAACACCTGAGATTAGGGTAAAAATGTGACTGGGCAAAAAATAATAAAAAAGGAATATTCGTAGACAAAAGGGAGGAAAGTAATATGTGTGGACATTAGAGCAAAAATGTGATATTTGTTGATATAAGATAGGAAAGTAAGAAGTGTTGACATTTGTTAGAAAAATGAGATTGTTGACAATATGTCTAAAAGGGGATTTGTGGACATTGGGTAGAAGCTAAGGTTTTTGGACGTTAGAGATAACGTGATGTTTGCGGACGTTAGGTGGAAATGTGCGATTGTGGAAATTGTTAAGAAATATGAGATTTGTGGACATTATGTAGCAAAACGTGATTTGTGGACATTGGGTGAGAAAAGTGTGATTTATGGACAGAAGCTAGACAGATGATAGCTATAATGGAGTAAAGTGATACGTGTCGACATTATGCAGAAAGGTTAGATTGGTGGACAGATGGTAGAAAACAGAGATGTAGATTTTAGGTAAAAAATAAGGGGTTGTGTTCATATGGAAGAAAGTGTGATTTGTGGACATTAGAAGAACATTGATATTTGTCGACATTTGGTAGACAATTGAGATCTGTGGTAATTAAGTAGAAAATTGAGATTTGTTGCAATAAGGGAGAAAGCGAGATTTACTGAGATTAAGTTGTGAGATTTGTGACATAGTAGAGAAAGGTAAGATTTGGAGTCATTATGGCAAAAAGTGATATTGGTGGGCATTGTGGAGAAAATAATATTATTGGACATTATATAGAAAATGGTTATTTGTGGATAGGGAGAAAAGTGGCGTTTGTAGCCTCGGTCACCCGGCCCGCTTCTGATTTCTTCGTTACGCTATGCTACACGGATCCAGAACCAGGGCCTGGGGAAAATAGGACGTTTAAAATCGCCCTCTCGTTTTGGGCGATTTTGGTGAGATTTTTAAAGATTCAACGAGACTTTCAAAAAACATGTTTTTAAGTTAATTTAATGATATTTTCTTATTTTTAACTTATGAGAAGCAGCAAGTGACGTTAAAGAGTTTAACTGCTGCATCAACAATTGACGTTGTACTTGTTTTTACAACATGACGTCACGCAAACGTCGACTCTATGAGCGTGAAAAAAACGCGCGAATAAATTGTGTTAATCGCTAGTGGGCGCTTTAATTGGCCTACTCTGCCCAGACCGATATCTGCAAGTAAGACATATGCATGATACGGTCTGGCTGGCCGAGACTACATTAGGTAGAACAGTGTGAATTTTGAACATTAGATTGAAAATAGCTGTTTGTAGACATTATGGAGAAAGTGAGATTTGTGGACATTATGCGAACAGTGATAGCTGCTGACATTAGGTAGAACATTGAAATGTGTGGTCATTATGGGGAAAAGTGATATTTGTGGACAAAAGGGATACATGCGTTATTTGTCGATATTAGATAGACAATTGTGATATGTTGTCATTGGATAGAAAAGTAATATGTGTGTGGACATTAGAGAGAAAAGTGAGATTTGTGAACATTAGGGAGAAAAGTGAGATATGTGGACATTAGATAGAAAATTGATGTTTATAGACAAAATTGACGTTCATCGACATTAGATAGAAAAGTAAAATTTGTCAAAATAAGGTAGACAAGACATATGTTTGGACATTAGGAAGACAAATGGCATTGTGGACATATTGTCGGCCTTATAATGAAGATTACTTAAATCCTGAAAGAACGGTTACTTTTGATGTTTGTCGCCACTATTGTTTTGCCTTACCCTTAATGGAATGTTCTCTTGTTGTTCTGGCTTCTGTCAAGTCAATGAGTACTTACTTAGCGACTCTCTATGTTCTTGTTTGTATATGCATATATATATGATCATCTGTGTGTTTTACTTATACTGCCTATTAATGCTGCCTAGTTTATTAGAGGACGTATGCCAGACGGGGATTTCTTTATTTACACTGTCCCGTTTTATTAGGATAACAATATATCTTGGTGCGCTTTGAGGTAAAGTGATATTTGTTGACTATTTGTCGCCCAAATGTCCACAAATCTTACTTTTCTTCCTTACATCTGCAAATCTTCCTTTTCTATCTGATGTCAACAAATAAAATGTTTCTACCTAATGTCCATACATTGTTACCCAGCTATAATTAATAGTGTATTGTGTGCATGTTCTTATCCTGTTTCAATTCTTTAATATTGCATTTTCATTTACATATACATATATATATATAGTCATTAGAATTTGATTTGTGTTAATTGTAGTTTGCAGTTATCTATGTTTAAGGGTTTATTTGCAAATATGCAGCGGTAATTGATATTGAGACTCAGTGCTCCTTATCCCCGTGTGGTTGCCGGGGTAGAATACAACCACTGAAAACACACCGTCACATGCAGAGGGGTAGGACCCCCCCCCCCCCCCCCCCCCCCCCATTCATATTCATTTTGTCATTTTTTGTTCATGCTCATTAAAGGTCTTCATCATGACCCCTGCATTGTTTCAGGTGCCATCTCGCTCACATCACTAAAAGCAGTGGCAGAAAAACAATAAACGTGGCTCCAGCGTAAATGGAGTATAGAATTTGCAGCAACTCTGCAGTTCAGGGTGAGAAGGTTCTAGGCCCATTTTCCATATTTTATCTCGATGTACATGGAAGATGAGCCTGGCATGTTCATTCCTGTTAGGCGCCATATAACCTGTAATGTGTTGGTGCGCCTTAAAACCACAATTCAATTCAATTCAGTGCTCCTTACAAATAGTTTAACTCTGAACGGCCATTCTCTGAGTTTCTCACCAGGCTTATATAGCAAGTGGTCAGCCAAAAAGTGATATTAATAGAATAATTTGTATACTTTAAGAACTTCAAGGTAACCACACATTAATCAACTGACCATTCCCTGTCTGAATACAGGAAACTGCCGAACCCCCTGGTAGTAGTCTTTGTCATATCTCTGAGAATTTCTACGGACCTAATTAATCATAGTCAATTTAGTTCCGCCGAAATATACTGGTCAGTATTTAAATATATGCAAGGGTTACAGGTCAGCAAATAGCCTGAACAGATTTTCATTGGTCAAAGTGTCCACTTCACCATGACAACCACTCTGAGAAGTGATCACATAAAATGGCATGTAGCTACCTAAAGATCGCTTGCTCCCTTATACTTCAACGTGATACATTAAAAGAAAGTTGATCTACATTCTGAATTGATTGTTTTCTCAGGTAAGAATCTTTATTATCTTAACATGAATATTTATGCACTTTATCACAGTTTACGATGTCTAGTTCTATTTGGAATAATGCATTGTTTTATGTGCAATTCATGCTTGTGCGTTTGTCATAACCAAAATGAAGTATTCAACTTCGGTTCAATAATTCTAAGAATAAATACTAGAAATAAACGTATTGCAAGTTTAACTTAAGGTCACGGTCATCGTCCGAACGACTTCTCAATTTCAATAATATTGTTTATCTACATCTGTATGTAATGTAAATTCGATGCAGGCATATAACAAGTCGGTGAATAACCTATGTTCCGACTGATACGTATAAGAATATTGTTCATACAGACATAGTTGTATTCTAAGGGATTGATTCATAAATATAGTGATTGATTCATAAACATATTGTACATGTAAACATTGTTCTTCTATTTATGAGATTTGTGTATTCATGTTTACATGATAGAGCCAGGAACTATTACATTTGTTAATCTAAGTATTAACGAGTTTACTTTATTGGCATACACTTACTTTTATTATTCTGAACAAATTAGGAGTAACATAATTGTATGTGTATATTTAAGAGTACATAATATTATGCACATGTTAACCCTTATTGTATGTAACCATAATGACTTGCTCCCTTATACTTCAACGTGATACATTAAAAGAAAGTTGATCTACATTCTGAATTGATTGTTTTCTCAGGCCCCACAGAAGTGACGACCCCGAGTACCTAAACCAAGCGAGTATAACCCCAAACATTAACACGGTCACAAAATCAAACTTGTGTAGACATTGTGTCGCCAAGTGAGATTTGTGGACATTAGTTAGAAAAGTGAGGTTTGTCAAGTTTTATCTGTAAGTACTTTTCCACACTATATAAGTTACCTTACCACACGACCTTATCAAAGACAAGCTTATTGCTCTCATTCAAAAAATGTCGCTAGAGAAAAAACTACATTGCTGGCCTGCATCAATATTAACGCTTTTTTTTTTTTACTAACGGCAGTTTGGACAATTACACTACGTGGACTTGCCCAGAAGTTTGTGAAGCAAGTATTTTCCTTTTAGAAGATACGTTCGTCTGGTATAGAACGTCCGCTTATAGACATTGTTGGTATATATTCCTAAGGGTATGAACTGTGCACATATTGTCGCAGATTTGTTCTTGTATTGCTATGAACGATGAGAAAAATGGTCCTATAGATATCATAACACCAAAACGCAATGGCACTGTACATAAACAAAGAGCAAATTGACTATATAATGAACAAAAGAATACACAACACAAAGAGTGGCGAAGACAGATAGATTTAATGTGCAGAGAGGTGTACTTGAAGCCGTTAATGACACCTTTCGGTATCTGGATGACTTATTGAACATTGGCTACCTTTTCTTTTCGACTATGGTTTTCGACTATGGTTAAAAATATCTATACTAAAGAACTCCAACTCAAGAAAACTAATATTTCCGATACTGTCGTTTATTTTCTAGTCGCCATATGATCTTAGCTGTTGGTGCGCCTATAAAATCCAATTCAATTCAGTTAGTTTCTGGATTTACATCTCTCTATTGAAATGGAAAAATAATTAGCAAACTATGTGACAAAAGAGATGATTTTAATTTTGATATTGTTAATTATCCCCAAGCAAAAATCTTTGCAAACTTGTATTATCGTAATCCTGATCTACTTTTAAACTATAAAAATAATTTAAGAAATATTATTCTGCGACAAGGACTATCACAACCATAATCACTTTTATACAATCTTCATTACTTGTTAAAAAGTTTACCAGAAGAACAGAACAATCTTTTATTATGTACAATCTCAGGCAACATGAGTTACAACATGAGAGAATTATTATGCATACAACAAATTATACAATTACTAAGTTTGAATTAAAAAGGATAACACAAACCCCACTTGATATGGTGGGAAAAGTTAGGGGGATAACAGTTGCATGGAATAACATTGCAGCTTCAAATGTGAAGCATGTAAATATATATATTTATATACTTATTGTTTAACAGTTTGTAATAGAATTCGGACAAAGACACATAGATTGATTTGTATTTTGGTTGACGAATGAGTAAGAAGCTCCTTAAATTTTATAACATTAGCGTGACGGTAAAAATACCGTGGAATGTACTTTTTACGCAGAGGGTCGAAATGAGGGCACTTTAAGAGATAGTGAAATTCGTCGCCAATATCAGAGTCACACAGAGTACAGCGCCTTAAGTTGTACGGGATATTCTCAAACCTACCAGTTTCGACAGGAAATCTATGGTTAGTTGTTCGGAATTTGAATACATTAATATAGTAGTTTCTCGGTAACTTTAGATATGGTTCAAATAAAAGGTCGTCTTTGAATAGGTTATAATTCCGCCCTTTGGACGAATTTTGTAGGTCTGCCCTCCATGATTGTGTAAATTGATCGATTAAAGTTTTTTTAATGGATCGATGGACATATTTGCTTTGCAATAAATGGCGATTAGTCCAAATATCGGAATTTCCTGTGTTGTTAAGTATATTTTTAATGTATTTTAGCCACTTGTATTCGTAATTAGCTGAATTAACCATTGATTCATAACATAAGTTACTAAGTTTTGTTTGTTTACCTAGGATCAATTTATTCCAAAAGTTTATCATTCTCGTTTGTATAGTGACTGCGATTGGGTGTCTGCCTAATTCCGCATATAGCATGTAAGAAGGGGTGCTTTTTTTACTGTTTGTAATTCTTTTTAAAAAATCAGTATGTACACGTTCTATTATATCTAAGTTTTCATATCCCCAAACTTCGCAATTGTAGGTTAATATTGGTAGAATTGTTTGGTCGAATAACTTAAGTTGGAGGTCTAAGGGTAGGTCTAGGTTATTGATTCTCCGATAAAGTAGAAATGACGCTTTCTTGGCTTGTTCGGCCAAGTGTTTTCTTGTGTTTAGAAAGCTACCCGAGTTAGTAAATATAACTCCTAGGTATTTGTATTTATTTGTTATTTCGATTTTTTCCGGTCCTATGTTAAATGAGAAACGGTTTGTGTTTCTGGCACCAAAGACAATTATTTTAGTTTTGCTGTAATTTACTTTTAATTTCCACGATAGACAATACTCGTAGAATTTATTTAGACTTAATTGGAAACTTTCGGGGTTCTCACCTAGGATAATGGTATCGTCAGCATATAGTAGTATTATAATCTTTATAAAGACATTTATTTGGGGTTCAACTCTAATTCCTTCTAGGCCTGTGTTAAGCAAATACTCCTGTAAGTCATTTAAAAAGATAGCAAACATTATCGGTGATAAATTTTCACCTTGACGGACTCCGCATTGACTCACAAAGAAATTCGAGGTGTCGTTGTTTATGGACACACATGATTTAATGTTTTGATACATGTTATATATTATACGGAAGAATTTGCCTTTAATTTCATTATTTAGGAGTTTTCGCCATAGGCCTATTCTCCATATGGAGTCAAATGCCTGTGTGAAATCTATAAAGCAGCAGAACAACTTTTTCTTTTGTGAACGTAACATCTCCACCAATTTGTGTAATACAAATATATGATCGGTTGTGGAATATTTGGCTCTACCCTGCTTGATTTGCAGCTAAGATTTCTTTTTCATTTAGGAACTTGTTAATTCGTTCGTTTAGTATAGATGTAAACAGTTTGCCGAAACAACTTAATATGGTGATCGGGCGATAGTTTTCAGGTCTTAAGGGATCGCCTTTGTTTTTGAAAATGGGTTTAATGATGCCTTCTAACCAACTTGTTGGGAGAAACCCTGTATCAAGAATAATATTGAAGAGCTTTGTATATATCGGTAGCATGACTTCTTGAGTAACCTTAATATATTCGTTTATTATTTGGTCATCAGCAGAGGCTTTTGAGTTTTTCAGCTTAGATATATTTTTTAAGATCTCGTCTGGCGTGATAGGCGAGTATAAAATGACATCGTCATCCGCAATATTAAATTCGAGTGGATCATTATCTTCTTCGTTTTCTGGAGTATATGTATTGATATTTTTAAAATACTCATACAGGTCGTTTAATGGCGGCGTCTTGTTTACTGTTTTGGGCTTCATCCTATTGAGATATCGCCAATATTCTTTAGGACGTTTTGAATGGAGATTTCTAAGTGTTTGCTGGCTATCATATTTGTGTTTATTAATAAATGCATTTAAAGTTTTTTTGTATGTTTTGGTGGCCGATTTATATGAATTCTTGTTGTTCTCGTTTTTTTGTGTTTGATATATTTTACGAGCTTTATTGTACTTTATCCGCGCGTCTCGGCATTTTTGACCGAACCACGGTTTATAGCTTGGGTTGTTTGCAAGGAGCGTAGGTTTGTATGGTTTCCTTGGACCAAAGGTATTTATTGCTGTTTCGTAAAATAGTTGCCCTATGGAGTCGGTTATATTGTCTACAGATTGTTGATCAATATTGGAATTAAACGTGGAAATTGTGTTATGGAGAAGTTGAACTTTGCTTCGGTCTAGTTTGTCTAGAAAAGCATGTTTATTATCTTCGTCCCATTTGGGTGAACTTTTACGTGTATTAGGTAGGGTTAAGTTCTCGTTATTTAAGGCTGTACTTATGTTTGTGTATAAGACCAGTGAGAGAAGCGCATGACCGTCTGAAAAGAGCGGATCAAGATCGATAACTTTGAAATCATTTAATAAGTCTAGGCTTTCGAGAGAGCAAATGCTATAGTCAATTAGCGAAATATTTCGAAACGTGCATTTACCAATGTCCTTATCTTTACCGAATCGACCGTTTAAGACAATTAAGTTATTATTTCTGCAAGTGTCAATAAACAAATAGCCATGGTTATTTATTCTGTTATCTTCGGATTCCCTGTTTATCGACATGTTATTATTAGGTAGGTTCAAAATGGCATTATAAAAATCAATTGTGTCTTTGTCAAATTCAAAGTGATTAGCCAAAAAAGAGTCAGCGACAACGAAGTCGGCTAATTTACCAGTTCGACCGTTGGTGTCTCCCATGAGAAGTACATATTTATTTGAATTGCACATGTTTTCAATTTCCGAATCTAAATATCCATATGAGTTGATGCTGAAGAACTTCGAGTTTTCGGGTGGTATGTAGACTATACCCAGAATAACATCTTCCTCCACGTTAAAAAGTGATTTAGAGAGCTTCAACCATAAGACATAATCAGATTCGGACATTAAAGTTTTAACACTATGATATAACGTAGATTTAACGAAGAGGCCGATACCGCCGCTTTTTCTCTTATACTTTTGTTTCCTTGGTTTAGAAACAAAAGTATAGTTAGGAATGGCGATATCGTCGTGCTCGTCAAGTTTAGTTTCAGTTACACAAAACATATCATAATTCGAGACACAGTCAATAAATTCAGGATACATGGTTCTTCGCTTCAAACCACATACATTTATACACCCTAAGGAAATGTTGCTTTTTCCACACCTGTCATAATTTATTTCATCATCATCATCATCATCATCATCATCATCATCATCATCATCATCGTCCATAACAACAACTATATGATCAACATTATCGTAAGTACTAGGATTATATTTTGTACAGTTTTGGACTGGTGTATTAATATTTTCGTTACTTACTGCATTTACTACACTATAATGACAATCATATTTTATACAGTTCTGAACAGGTGCATTACTATATTTGTGGCTAACTATATTTTCTAGAACATACTGACAATTATTGTTAAACATGTTTGCAATAATCTCATGTTCATAATATTCAACGGGTTCAGTAGCATCATCATCATCATCATCATCATTGACAGAGGTATCAACATTATGTTTTATACAATTATTAACTGGTACAATGGTATTATCATGGCTATCAATATTTCTAACAATATAATGACAATTATTGTTACATGTATTTCCATTACCATGGATAACGTTTATTCCAGGGTTGCTAACACATTTGAAAGCATACATATTGCTTTCATCATCATCATCATCATCATCATCCTCCTCATCATCATCATTGACAAAGGTATCAACGTTAAGTTTTATACAATTATTAACTGGTACAATGGTATTATCATGGCTATCAATATTTCTAACAATATAATGACAATTATTGTTACATGTATTTCCATTACCATGGATAACGTTTATTCCAGGGTTGTTAACACATTTGAAAGCATACATATTGCTTTCATCATCATCATCATCATCATCATCATCATCATCATCATCATCATCATCGCCGGAAGCATGACCAGCATCATTGACATATGTAAAAACATTGTGTTTTATACCATCATTAACTCGTAGTGTAATGGTGTTATCATGACTATCACTATTTCTTACAATATTATGACAATTATCAATATAACAAGTATTGTTAAAAGTGTATGCATTAACCTGCTTAATGCTTATGCCAGGGTGTTTGATATAAGCATAAAGATTGGTTTCGGTATCAACAACATCATCATCATCATCATCATCATCATCATCATCATCATCATCATCATCATCATCATCATCACAATTGTCGTACATGACATTACCTTTGTTAACATAATTTTCAGAATAATTAATAATTTCAGTATGATACATTGAGTTGGCACCGCAATGTTTATTTTTTGCCTGTCGAGAGCGTTCTTCGTGGTGGATGGAGGTAGAACTTGTCACATACTTGTGCTTTAAGAAGTGTTTGTCAATGTGTTCATTTGAGGAGATATCCCAGGTTGGCACAGATATACACTTACTGCTAATCGTTTCGCGAGCACTAGGCACGTGACTTGCATGAGAAACGTTGTCAATAATCGCACATTTGTTGGACCTACTAATACGATAATGGTTTCCGACACGTGCCTTTTCTCTATCAGCACACAATAATAGACTACGGCGCGAATCTAGGTCACATTGTGTGATCCCCCATGATTCCTAAAGTAACACATCAGGTCCGGAGTGTGGGGGTAGCGATAAACTGCTAGGACGAACGTGACTGGAAGTTGGATCCGTTGGAGAGGCGATCTCACTCAAGTTTGATGGCAATGATTCTCGTTCTAGATTGTCTGTGTTGGGACAAATGGCTTGTCCTTGGAAATCGCCCTCATTTGTTATGTACACACTCGCGTGCAGGTTTGGGTCACTGGCTTGCTCGGTTGGAGTTGCCTTACCACTACCGTTGGTTATGGTCGGATTATGGAGCACATTATTGGTATCCATCTCGGAGTCGCTGTCTGAGATAGACGTGTCGCGCATCTTTTTCAGGGTAATTTCTCTATCTATCGGTGATGTAGCCTTTTGCTAACCCCTATTTGATGGTGTTATGAATCCGCTCTTGTCGTTATTCAGAGACGCGAAACGGTTGGACGTGGCGAGCTCGTGCGTATATTGATTTGCCATTGTTGAGTTTGATCCTTGATCGGAATTCGGCCGATAACGCACATATCTTCCTTGATTGTTGACAAAACCCCTCTGTGACCTAGTTAGTGATTGAATGGGGGTATTGCTGTTATCGTTTTGGGGGACGTATTGAGTCGGTGCCCCTGGATCTCGTGTTTGATTATCGTATAACAAAAATTTCGACCCATTCTTTTTTCTGTCGCACTGTATGTTTAGTGGTTGACCCATTAACAATTTGCCGGTTGACCCATTTACTGTTTGTCACTATGTTTTCCTCTTTGATTGTGCGATGACCGGACAGATTGTGGACTCTATGATAACGTCTACCCAAATCCTCAAAGGACGGTAGCGTTTGATACTTATCTTAAATATTGTCTTGTCGTACACTTACCGGCTTGTTCTCTTGTTTCTATGGCTTGTGCCAAGTCACTGAGTACTTGCATTGTGACTTTCTAGGCTTTTGTTTTTATATGCATACATACATGATCATCTTTGTCCTATGCTTGTATTGCCCATTAATGCTGCCTTGTTTGTTAGAGCCCCGTGTGGTTCCGGGGGCCCAGTTTGGTTCCGGGACAAAGAATAGGGCCACGGTAGATCCCGTTGGAGTGGTAGGCAGAGGGGTAGAACCCCCACAAATTCATGTTCATTTTATCATTTTTTGTTCATGCTCATTAAAGGTTTTCATCATGACCCCTGCATTGTTTCAGGTGCCATCTCTCTCAAATCACTTGAGCAGTGGCAGAAAAACAATAAACGTGGCTCCAGCGTAAATGGAGTGTCTACAATAATTTGCAGCAACTCTGCAGGTCTTCAGGTGAGAAGGTTCTAGGCCCGTTCTCCATGTACATGGAGGATGAGCCTGGCATGTTCATTCTTGTTAGGCGCCATATAACCTGTCATGTGTTGGTGCGCCTTAAAACCCCAATTCAGTTCAATTCAATTGTTTGTTAGAGGATATAACCTTGCGGGGATTTCGTTATTCACACTGTCTCGTACATTTCCTGTTCGACTTTTATACCGGCTTTCAAAGTAAGATTCATATATTCATACCTATTTTTTTCAAAAGAGTCATAATTAATTGCCGCGATCATTCTTTGGCATACAGAATAATACGGGTGGTTGGCAAATTAACAAGAGCAGTTAGAACAACAATGCAGTGTGGTAATCGACAATTAATCGCTGTAACACGATGTAGCACGATGGTTGAGTGACTGAGTCAATTTAATTGTAGATTTGTTTGTATTAAATACCTTTAGTGTGGCAAAGATCTTCGAAATGTTAGTACATTTAAATGCGAAAAACTATAAAATCGATAATATACATGTTTTTATTAATGTTGACATCATTTTTCCATGAGAGCAAACTAATGTATATGGAAAGAGTAGATATATATATATATTTAAAGAACTTCGTCTCAACAAAGCTAATAATTGTGATACTGTCGTTTCTTGTCTGGTATTGTCACCCTTAGATTGTAAATGCAGCACACGATTTCAGTTAATGCGCGATGCTTGCCGATTTTGTTTTATATATCACGCGATACGGTAATCATTTACAAAACATATATATATACGGTACACATTCCGCAATCTAATGATGATGTAAATACATGTTATGCAGTTGTTTGCATAAACTTAATGAGTTAACCTTCATGAAATAAATAATTTATTTTATCACATAACATGGCTTCTGGGAGTGTAATAAAGCCATGACTTATTTATCGTAATACACTAGTGTATTACACATGCAAATGAGGACCGACGCACTGTGTTTGAGAACAGTAAAACATTTAGTCCCAACTGCTTGCATGGTATATCATATAATACGTTCAGACACCTTAAATATTTATCATTATTTGAAATCTTACTTTATAAAATGTAGGTTAGTAACGTTAAATGTGGGTTAAGGTGTCGCATTTTGCAGTGAGAACGCGTTACCGCGTCGCCGTAAAAGGAAATTCTCAAACCGTAAAACCACCCACATATCGCCCCAGACTGGACATCTTAGCATGGTCATCTATTAAACTATACCGTCGTAGGTGTGTTATTCGTGACTGTGTATTATTAACTTGTTGGATAAAAAGATAGGAAAGCCTAGTATCCTATCATTTTATCTAACTCGTTTATTAAACTCAATAATACACAGTCACTTATTAAAGATCTTCTGTATTATTATTATTATTAGTAGTAGTAGCAGTAGCAGTAGCAGTAGCAGTAGCAGTAGCAGCAGAAGTAGTTGCGGAGCAGCAGCAGCAGTAGCAGTAGCAGTAGCAGTAGCAGTAGTTGTTGTATTATTGTTGTTGTTGCTGTTATTATTGTTATCATTATTATTGTTGTTGTTGTTGTTAGTAGTGGTAGTAGTAGTAGTATTAGTAGTATTAGTAGTATTAGTAGCAGTAGCAGTGGCAGTGGCAGTGGCAGTGGCAGTGGCAGTAGCAGTAGCAGTAGTAGTATTAGTAGTAGCAGCAGCAGCAGCAGCAGCAGCAGCAGTAACAGTAGCAGTAGTAGTAGCACTAGTAGTAGCAGCAGCAGTAGCAGCAGCAGTAGTAGTAGAACCAGGAGCAGCAGTAGCAATATTAGTAATAGTAATAGTAGTAGTAGCAGCAGCAGCAGCAGTAGCAATAGTAGTAGTAGTAGTAGTAGCAGCAGCAGCAGCAGTAGCAGTAGTAGCAGCAGTAGCAGTAGCAATATCAGTAGTATTAGCAACAGCAGCAGCAAAAGTAGCAGTAGTAGTAGTAGCAGCAGCAGTAGTAGTAGTAGTAGTAGTAGTAGTATTTGATGATGATGATGATGATCAATTCTACCAGGGTCACACCAGCACCACGGTGCTTGAATGTGGATGCAAGAAACGACAACACAAGTAGAAATTGGATAATGATAAGATGATGATGATTTCTTCTTAGCAAGAGTAGTAGTAAAGATTATTAATCAAAACTGAAATAATTTGAAGTATATATGCTTTTCTTTTAATACGTATACAGGTCTCCCAGGGGTTTTGGGGAACAAGGGAACATGATTGACTATTTATTTTTGGGGAACAGAGACAATTGTCTATTATTTTCAAGGAACTAGAGAACATTGACACGTTTTAGGGAACAAGGGAACATGAGAAATGTATTTACAATTCTAACATCTAGTTTTAATATAAAAAAATAATACCGTTGCCCAAGATGCAACTATAATTACAATAGGCAAAATGGTTTGTTAATTCATCAGAAGGAGGAATTTTGGGAAATATTGTAAGTATTTTTTGGAGACAAGGGAACATTGAAAATACTTTTAGGGAACACTTTCGGGGAACAAAACAAACACAGTTTGAGGGAACATGAGTCATATTTCAGCGAACAAGGGTACATGGACCATCACCCCTCCCCCACCCTAAAAGAGGGTTGGCATCTGGAATACTATTTGAACCATGCGAGGCCGCGCAGCGGTCGAGACCGAGGGCCCGCAGGGCCCGAGCTCTCTAGTGGGGTCCGGGGGCATGCCCCCCGGAAAATTTTGAAACCTAGGTGCTCTGAAATGGCATTCCCAGCAATCTGAGACATAAATTAGCATTTTTTTAACTTTTTGGATGGAAAAAAATATTTTTTGAGAAAAATACGGCGTACGCGTATGAAAAACTGCGATGTCGGCGTACGGCGTACCACAAACCGGCGTACGGAATACTGGCTAATATGGGTCGGAATCCGGCGTACGAAAAGGGGGTCGGTACCCTCGATAATGGTGTGGACGAGTCGGGATGCGTAAATGATGACGATGATAATCTCAGTGTTTCACATTCGGTATGTGAATTTGATGCAGGAAGTGGGAAAAGCGACAACAACAAATTTGACATTTTGTGGATTTATTTATTTTGTAAGTATATTTAAAGGCCGTATTGAAAGTGATGGTTTTGTTCCGGACGGATATTGAATAGCTTATCTATCAATCAGAAAAATGACAGTTTTGTGTACTATTTCTGTTTGTAAATAATTAATTCGTGCAGTTTTTGGTGATTCAGATGACTCAAAACCACAGGACTTGTTTTGAAATATCTTGCACATTTTTTAATAAATTTGTTTTTGGCAGCAACAAGCATCTGTCATAAAGTATGTCATTTATTTATATAATATGATGAGGTAACATCAGTACGCTAAGCCTGGTTTGAACTTGGGACATTTTGTAGATGAAGCAAATGTTTTCCCCGTTTGACCACTAAAGCTGCTGTGCATTTTAGGGTGCCTATATGTCAAATATGAATCAAGGTTTTTTAAATTACTTTCTATATCTTTTCATACCTGATATGATTGAATAGAATGAAAACGGACGCTCCTGAATCTGTTTGCAATCTTCGCAAAACAAAAAAATCATTTTGACCCTCACTGTTTACAGGGAGTACGTTATAGGGAGGAGAAACGGGTTCATAAACGCTCTAGTTTATCGATTTATGTTGTCGCGCTAGAACGCCGCCGTTTACTATTTTATCGATACAGGTAAATCGATCGTAAGCGCGTTACATTTGAAAAGTTAAAATTTCAGCCAACATCTCAAATTAGGCAGTTATTACAGCCCCTTTTTAAGGCTTTCTGTTATAATCAACATCACGAAATTACATTATTGACAAAGATAAATATGTCTACTATTCACTTTTTGTTATTATTAATGCCTAATATAACCCATACTTCGTATCTCGTTTGCAATAGCTTCACACCATTTTTAATACTATAAAATTAAAAATTTAGCTGATATCTCAAAAGGCACATTTTCATCACCTCTTTTTAGGCTTTGTCTTATAATCACCACCATGAAATTACCTTCTTTACAAAGATAAATATGTTTACTATTCACTTTTTGTTATTATTAATGCCTAAATAACCCGTAGTCTCGTATCTCGTTTGCAATAGCTATACACTGTCACCATTTTTTATTTGGCGCAGAGTGGCGCCATCTTTGTTACATGGAACCGTCTGGTAAAATGTGCTTTTAAACATGCAAACAAATACACGCTCTGTATCAGAGGACACAATGTAAATAAATAATACTTATTACATTGAGCACCTTTATTGAGTTTGTAAGTGTAATAATTTATAAGAATTTGCTGTTTTTCACACACTCGCGAAACAACCGGAAATAGTCATTTTCACGGAGTAGTGAAACACATGCGCGACAACATAAATCGGCA
The DNA here is from genome assembly GCA_037043455.1 of Cyrtodaria siliqua. Lineage (NCBI taxonomy): Eukaryota > Metazoa > Mollusca > Bivalvia > Adapedonta > Hiatellidae > Cyrtodaria > Cyrtodaria siliqua. The sequence continues at coordinate 67,186 of JAWPHD010008269.1, forward strand.
AAACGAGCCCGTTTCTCCTCCCTATAACGTACTCCCTGCTGTTTACATGTATTTATTGACAGCCGAAAACCAAAACGGTGACGGCGGGACCTTCCATTTTTCTTGGGTAGGCCCTACTAGGGTGACTTAAAAAATCAGTTGACCAGTAGTGGTGTAAATAATAAAATATAAACCGGTACTGTATAATAATACTATTTACCTACCTTTTATGTACCTTTTTATAATGTTTTTCATTGCAAAATAAAAGATAAGTACGATCAATTGCTGGAGGTGCTGAACATTGAATAACAACACCACCCTGCATAAGCTGGAAACCAGTTATGTCTGTGAAAAGCGCACATCACAACTTTCTCGCTTTTGCCACAAAACATCGCAAATAGGAGATTTAATAAATTTCAGTGAAAAATTATAATAAAATTGTTTATGTTTTATTACTAAGTTGACGATTATTTCTATTTGATTTTGTCAAAAGTAGGTAGTCCACCGGACTACTCAGCTTGAAGGAATAGGTAGCCTGATTCTGGTGGTCTAGGACTACCATTTGTGTCGAACCCTGTCTTGAGGATTTGGCTACAAGTTTGATTGATTTAAAGTAAATATTTTGGCTGATAGTCATATTTGTCAATAATTCAATGTTGATTTATAATAATCGCTGTTAATTAATGCATGATCAATCACTTCACAAAGATTACTGTCTCCATTGCTGACAAATAAATTCATAGCATTAACACTATCTCAAGATCTACTATCATGTATGTACATATGTAAACTAAATGCTTGTATTTACAGACTGTGACTCCTTGTTGAGGCTTCACCATGTCTGGATTCCTCGACAACTGTCAGTTACCAAGATGTGAATGTATAGAGCTGGGAGAGAGAAGAAACCTGGTAGCTGCTATTGTATCGGGTGTTTTGGTAAGTGTTGAAAGGTGACTTATATACGAAGGGTGTCCCAAATGATCCAGGATGTGTATAACATATATCATTAAATGATATTTCTATTATCCATTTTGCATCTCAATGGTTGGTTGTTTCTGTTTACAATTTTTAGCACTGATTTGACACTTTCATTCACTTTTGTTTGTTAATGTTACGCCCCCAGTCGGTGGTGGGGTGATAAGAATCAACCGACTGCTCGTTACTTAGCAGAGGGGTAGAACCCTCCCACCCGAAAGGTTACCCACCTGTTGACCGTGTGTGGCGACCAGTGTCGTTGGAGAAGGGAGTCCTGGTGGTTGAGTGGCGTGGAGATATGGTAGTTATCTCCACGTTGCAACACACCACTTTGGTCCGGACAAGGAGCAGTCAGAGGTGTCTAATGGCCCTATTGAGCTGCATAACAAATTCGAACAGCTCATGGACATTTCAGAGCCAGCAGCTGCACTGCCACTTCCATCCTCTCATGAAAAGTTAGTCGAGGTGCCACTTCAGCTGACTTCTTCCAGGGACTAGGATTCATCAGTGGAGATGTCACTGCTTGAGTCTCCTAATACCTCTCCTAAATCTAAGGCCAAAATTAAAATTAAAAATCGCCTTAGCGCTAAATAATGGGTAAAACTAATAAGATCATACAATGGAATTGTCGAGGTTTGAAACCAAATTATGATGAAATCAGCTTAATTTTAAATGAACACAACCCTATTGCCTTTTGTCTTCAAGAAACATTCTTGAACACAGTGACAAGATATCTTTTAAACAATACTCACTATACAATCATATTTGTGATACCGGGAACAAGGCGACTGGTGGAGTTTCGATAATCGTTAATCTAAACATTTCTCACAGACCTGTTGCGTTGAAAACAAATTTGCAAGCTTTTGCGGTCAGTGTTACGATGCACAGAGTTATAACAATATGTTCCTTATATTTACCACCTAGTTCTTTACTAGACCCTAAAGATCTAAATCACCGAGTTTCACAATTGCCATCACCTTTTATACTCTTGGGTGATTTTAATGCACACAGCTACATCTGGGGTTGTAAAGATACAAACGATAAAGGCAAGAAAATTGAGGATTTCTTAGCCAAAAACAATTCGTGTCTTTTTAATGATAATAAGTCACACACTTATTTACATCCTGCTACAGGCTCTCATTCTTCCATTGATTTAACAATATGCGATTCAAAGCTTTTGATGAATTTTTCGTGGAGTGTTGGAGACGACCTCTGTGGAAGTGACCACTTCCCCATATTTCTTGAAAATATCGGCCCTCCACTTCTCGAAAAAAACGCAATGATGGAAACTTCGCAAGGCTGATTGGACTACGTTTCAATCTCTTTGCGAGGAACAATTAAAGCCTTCCGTTTTCGAGGATATCGAAGACGCAACTGCTCTTTTTACTAAAACTCTTCACGATATAGCTTATCAAACTATTCCAAAAACCTCGGCAAATCCAAAAGGCCCACATAAACCATGGTACGACAATGACTGCAAAAAGGCATTAAATAATTTTAACTTGCGGCCAACTCAAACAAATTTAGATAACTTGAGTTTTTCGTGCGAAAGCCCGTCATACTATTAAGGATAGCAAGAGGAAATCCTGGAGATCTTACGTCTCTAGGCTGAATTCTCGCTCATCTCTTAAGAAGACATGGGACATGGTCCGGAAAATAAGTGGTAAAGGTAATTCTAGTTCTGTAAATCATCTTAAAACAAAGAATGGAGATATAACATCTGTCAAAGATATTACAAACACTTTGGCAGAAACTTTTTCAAAAAATTCTTCTGATGAAAATTGTCAACCAAATTTTCTGAAAAATAAGAAACTAAAAGAACAGAAGAAGCTGAACTTCTAGTCGAAAAAACTTGGAGAAATACAATAAACTATTCACTCTCAAAGAACTTTGAGAGTCCCTTAAAAAGGCTCATTATACATCAGCTGGTCCTGATGATATCCATTATCAATTACTAAAACATTTACCTGAATCCTGTCTCTCTACCCTTCTTGATATATTTAATAAGGTTTGGGTGACGGGAAACTTCCCCGATTCTTGGCGGAAAGCAATCATTATTCCAATCCCCAAACCTGTCATATGGACCCAATAAATTCGTACTTGCAGATGCTTGATCCTATACATAATCAAGGATTACGACTCGCCTTAGGAGCCTTTCGTACATTACCAGCCGAAAGTCTGTATGTTGAAGCTAATGAACCGTCACTGTCTCATAGACGGGACATATAAGCCCTTCAGTATACCATTAAATTACAATCTAACCCTTCAAATCCAACTTTCGATACTGTTTTTATGCCCCCGAAGGGTGGGTGGCATATAGTAGTCGCACTGTCTGTCCGTTCGCGTGAACAATCGTGTCCGCTTCATAACTCTGACAATAATGTACGGATTTTCAAATAACTTAGCACAATTGCTCACCACAACGACGACGTGTCGCGCACAAAAACCAGGTCCATGGCTCCAAAGTCAAGGTCACACTTAGAGGTCAAAGGTCAAAATCCGTTCGTCTGTACACTCATGTCCGCTTCATAACTCTGACAATAATGGATGGATTTTCAAATAACTTCGCACAATTGCTCACCACAACAAGACGACGTGTCGCGCACAAAATCCAGGTCCGTGGCTCCAAGGTCACACTTAGAGATCAAAGGTCAAAATTTGTTGTCTGTACACTCGTGTCCGCTTCATAACTCTGACAATAATGGATGGATTTTCAAATAACTTCGCACAATTGCTCACCACAACAAGACGACGTGTCGCGCACAAAATCCAGGTCCGTGGCTTCAAGGTCAAGGTCACACTTAGAGATCAAAGTTCAAAATCCGTTCATCTATACAATCGTCTCCGCTTCACAACTCGGACAATAATCGACGGATTTTCAAATAACTTCGCACAATTGCTGTGTCGCGAAAAAAATTGCAAATTATTTTGCACACCCAGTTTGCATATTTGCACACCCAAGTCTTGAATTTCTGCCTAATACACTGACTTGAGAACACACTTTTTATGTCTGAGTATTCTTGATCAGCAAACTAAAATAAATTGTTAAACAACAATAAACACATGCTCTGACAATATGTTGTGATTTGTCTCATATCAACACATTTAAACGTACACCATTTTAAATTTTATAGACCTGTTTCATGAATAAAATAATTTAACCCTAAAATATAGCCATATGGGTGTCCTTGTAGCACAGTCAGTAGCATACTCGCTTTTTTACCAATGCAAACTGGGATTGATTCCCCGTCTCAGCTTTGTAAGTGAGATGGTGCGCTGGTCTCCCACTCGGACACGTGGATTCACTCCAGGTTCTCAGGGTTCATCTCACATCGAGGCCATGCAGCGCTGTCATCCGTGTCATTGAGAGTGATCTGCATGAGCTGCGTAGTTTTGATTTGTAATCAGTGCAAAATACATGGGAGTTTATATAGATTTTACTGTGACTTTGCAGTTCTTCAGTGGTTGGTGGATCGTGATTGATGCAGCTGTGGCATACCCAGATCAGGCAGACTTCAACCATGCTTGTCACACGTGTGGAGCCGTAGGAACAATAGCCTTCTTTTTGTGAGTATACACTTTATATCTGGGTCCCAACTGTGGAGACATATGAAGCCTTCGTTGTGTGAACAGTGTTTACCCAATTACTAATACGTCTTGTAGCATGGTCACAGACAATTCTCTTTGTTCAGACACAGGTGTAAATCGTTTAATTGAAAATAAGACCTGTCAGAATAACTGAGAATAACAGTTAGAATAACTGAAATAGAGCTGAAATGGACATGCTACAAAACAGAGTATGGTTTCATCTCGTTGGTTAATTTAAACACCTCGATGGGCTACGCTCATCTCGATGTTTAAATGAACCAACTCAATGAAACCATACTCTATCTATTACTTAACAGCTATACACTCACGAAAGTAGGTATCAAACTATTTTTTAAAAAGTGAAATATTTGACTTTTCCTTTCTGCATTTATAACATGTTCACCTTAAAACTCCTGATTTTTATCTGACAGAAATATAGTAAAGAAGGGCAGATAATTGTGAAAGCATGAAGATATATTATAAAATATTTAAAAAACAATGCTCTCAAACTGGATGAAAAGAAAGAAAATAAAAAAACATTGTTACTGCAGATAACGTTTATGTAGAATATTTAGTGAGGAGTTTTTGTATTATGGATACACATTGGTTTGTAAACTAATGACAATAATTGCAGAATAAATTCGGTGTCCAATGGTCAGATCCGCGGCGATTCCTACAGCGATGGTTGTCTCGGACAGAGAGGTATGTCATATTTGTAATATTTTCATCCTGTGTCTGACAAACTGGTGGGTTATCCCTACACTGTAATTATTCGTACTAAATTGATAGTTAAGACATTTTATTTCCTCCCACTATTGTCCATGGGTTCCCACAAATATTGGCCATGTGCTTCATTGTAATTCAGAATTGTTTGCGTGACTTCATGTGCTTGTCTTGCAGGTGTAAATACCTGTTGTACATTAAAAGGTTACCCTTTGGATGACCATATTTTTAGGGATTTCAACTGTAAATGAAAGGGTTTTTAAGAAGTATGGTCTGCAAGGAGCTATTTATAGACATGTATAATGCATTTTGAAGGTTTATTGGTGTTTTTAAGGGATCAAAGGATAGGGGGTCAATTAAGGAGTAGGGGGGATATGCTCTTAAATGGCCTGTTGAAGACCCTGACATTTGATTACTCAAATCAGTGGTAGCTATAATCTTCATTGACAGATTGGAACTATGAATCTGCCTCACTCTTTAGCTTATATAGTGCAATGATAGAACATTTCTGCCAACAGGTCTATTTTATGCTGTCAGATATTAAGTTTGCTTTGTAGTAATGGATCAAACCAGTAGAATGACTTTTATAAGCTGTATCTTTGTGGAATGTTCAGAAACAATCCATTACATTAATTTATGTTGACACTCTATTATCTTTTAAGAACAGAAGCTTCACCAGTTTTGTCACATCTATGTATGTTATGCATCACCAGCTTATTGATCAATATGTGCATGCAATGTATTTATACGGATCTAGACACAACAACAACACCGGTCCTTTACTTTGAATAACTGTGATAGAATAGTAGGTTATTGCGCGTTACAGATAGAGTATGGTCTTAGCGAGTTGGTTCATTTAAACACTGAGTTGGGCGTAGCCAATCAAGGTTTTTAAATTAATCAATGAGCTGAGATGGATTTATTTATCTTTTTTGTAGTATGGCACTCCTACTTTATTTTACGGCTGAGAGTGAGTCGCCAGAACCTGTCTGTTAAACGTAATCACATGATCACGTCATATTTGTCCTTGATATTTTGCTGGCATTACCTCGAGTATTTTTGATCATAATGGGAGACTTTTACCTTGACTGTGATGAATATATTTTATTGTCAAATGTGATCACCGGCTTTTATTATAATAGTATAGCAAAAGGATAAAGAAAAGAAGATATAGTGTTTATAGTATAGGTTTATAGTACAGGAAAGGCTAGCATCATAATAACAGACTCGTTTTTCCAGATTTTTTAAAATACCTTTTTACTACTCCTTGAGTAAATTTTGCTTGAGTGATCAGGTCAGATAAACATTACATTATTCTTCATTTGTTCAATATTGGCTTTAAATACCTAAATATGCCCTACCGACTACGGAGTATTCGTCAATTTTAAATCGAAATTTGCGGATTGAATGAAGAACACAGAATGATAACACTACATGTTCCTGCGACCGAAGAGTAGTGAATAGTTTACCATTGTTTTATACCATTATTTCAAGTTGCTACAATTTATAAAACAGTGGGAAGTGATTCACTTGTGGTTTTTTTGTTCATTTAAATGATTCTAGTGCTTTTTAGCTCTACTGATCAGAGATCAGGCTCTACTGATCAGAGATCAGCAGAGCATATGCCGTGGTGCGGCGTCCGTCTGTCCGTCTGTCTGTCCGTAAACTTTTATTTGTAGCGACTTCACAGCTGAAACTACTGGATGGATATTCATGAAACTTTACAGAAATGTTGCCCATAAAGTCTAGTTGATCCTAGCAAAAATTCATGTTGATGTGAAATCCAAGATGGCCGCCAAAGCTAAAAATAGAGTTTTAAAATACAAGTTTGTAGCGACTTCTTCTTGAAAACTATAAGTGATATTGATATGGGACTTTTTCTAAAATGATCAGCATGACATGATGTTGATCCTAGTCAAAAATTGTTTTGATTCAACGTTAAACATGGCTGCCAGCGGCCATTTTGTTTACATAGAGTTATATAGTAAAAACTTGTAGCGACTACTTCTCTGAAACTACTTGGCGGATTGTCATGAAACTTTACAGGAATGTTGCTCTTAATGTCTAATTGATCCTAGAAAAATTTCAGGTCGGCCGGAAATTCAAGATGGCCGTCACAGCTAAAAATAGATTTTTAAAAAATAAGTTTGTAGCGACTACTTCTTGAAAACTATAAGTGATATTGATATGGGACTTTTTCTAAAATGATCAGCATTACATGATGTTGATCCTAGTCAAAAATTGTTTTGATTCAATGTTAAACATGGCTGCCAGCGGCCATCTTTGTTTACATAGAGTTATATAGTAAAAACTTGTAGCGACTACTCCTCTGAAACTACTTGGCGGATTGTCATGAAACTTTACAGGAATGTTGCTCTTGATGTCTTATTGATCCTAGAAAAATTTCAGGTCGGCCAGAAATTCAAGATGGCCGTCACAGCTAAAAATAGATTTTTAAAAAATAAGTTTGTAGCGACTACTTCTTGAAAACTATAAGTGATATTGATATGGGACTTTTTCTAAAATGATCAGCATGACATGAAGTAGATCCTTGTGGAAAATTATTTTGATTCGACGTTAAACATGGCTGCCAGTGGCCATCTTTGGTTACATAGAGTTATATAGTAAAAAATTGTAGCGACTACTCCTCTGAAACTACTTGACGGATGTTCATGAAACTTCACAGGAATGTTGCTCTTGATGTCTAGTTGATCCTAGAAAAATTTCAGGTCGGCCGGAAATTCAAGATGGCCGCCACAGCTAAAAATAGACTTTTAAAAAATAAGTTTGTAGCGACTACTTCTTGAAAACTATAAGTGATATTGATATGGGACTTTTTCTAAAATGATCAGCATTACATGATGTTGATCCTAGTCAAAAATTGTTTTGATTCAATGTTAAACATGGCTGCCAGCGGCCATCTTTGTTTACATAGAGTTATATAGTAAAAACTTGTAGCGACTACTCCTCTGAAACTACTTGGCGGATTGTCATGAAACTTTACAGGAATGTTGCTCTTGATGTCTTATTGATCCTAGAAAAATTTCAGGTCGGCCAGAAATTCAAGATGGCCGTCACAGCTAAAAATAGATTTTTAAAAAATAAGTTTGTAGCGACTACTTCTTGAAAACTATAAGTGATATTGATATGGGACTTTTTCTAAAATGATCAGCATGACATGATGTAGATCCTTGTGGAAAATTATTTTGATTCGACGTTAAACATGGCTGCCAGTGGCCATCTTTGGTTACATAGAGTTATATAGTAAAAACTTGTAGCGACTACTCCTCTGAAACTACTTGACGGATGTTCATGAAACTTCACAGGAATGTTGCTCTTGATGTCTAGTTGATCCTAGAAAAATTTCAGGTCGGCCGGAAATTCAAGATGGCCGCCACAGCTAAAAATAGATTTAAAATAAATAAGTTTGTAGCGACTACTTCTTCAAAACAATAAGAGATATTGATATGGGACTTTTTCTAAAATGATCAGTATGACATGATGTTCGTCCTTGTCGAAAATCGTTTTGATTTGACCTTAAACATGGCTGCTTTGTTTACATAGAGTTATATAATGAAAACTTGTAGCGGTTACTTCTTTGAAACTACCTGACGGATTTTCATGAAACTTCACAGGAATATTGCTCTTAATGTCTTATTGATCTTAGCAAAATTTCAGGTCGGCCGGAAATTCAAGATGGCCGCCACGGTTAAAAATAGATTTTCAAAAAAAAGTCTGTAGGGAATACTTCCTGAAATCAAAATCAATCAGTAGAGCTTCAAGGTCATTGACCTCTTGTTTAGAAGAAATGAGTCGTATTGAAATTAAAGATAGAACGATGATGAAACAATGTAGTCCAATTATGTTGAATTCCTTGGAAGAAAAACACGATATGAATTGATTGTTCTCATAACATGCTATTAAGATGAAAAAGAGTTTATCTATTTTTCAGTTTGCTTTAACCCTAATTGTACAACGTGACCCAGTCAGAATAAACCCTGGTAGAATAAATACCATACCCTAACTTTCATTTATCGGAAGTTAGAGCATGGTGTTTTAACGCCACCCCTTTAGTTATTTTATATTAAACAGTTTAATGCTTTGCATTCATCAAAGGAAATTGCACCAACCATACTACAATTCTTGTTTAATATATATCTGAGAAAGATCAAATGATAGCAGCTTGTCTGGTTAAGAAATGAAGGGGAGAATCAATTTGCCTGATCAGTCATTGAATCAGAGTCAAGGGATTTATGTCTATATATTTAACATATATATATATTATATCTATATATATATATAATATATATCCTTTGTTTTAACTTTGTAGTTGCGCGTGTTTGGCTGTTTATAGGATTCTTGTTGGGCTTTGGCGCCCTGATTGCAGCATCGTGGATCCTCTTTGGTCTTTATGTTGTACCAGGTGAGAGGCTCGTTTAATGTTGCTTTATAACTTCAAACATGATGCAAGATATTGATTAACCCTTGACCCGCTACATATATATAATGGGCTGTTCTTTCTTTGAATTAAGACCATTCCATTTATGTGACAAAGTGGTGTTTTGGGGAAAATGACTGATAAACAGCCGGACATTGTAAACTCGGATCATTCGTGCTTAGCGGGTTAAAAGAACAACAGTTACTGTAAATATATAAACTAAATATAGCACTTTTTCATGAATATAAATTTCACTTTTAAAAAAGGTGTATTTTGTTCTTATAAATACTTTAATAGGTACGTTGGTAACTCTCACCCATGTAATATTCGTGAAATTAGAATGAATCTAAATTTACACGGTGGTGCGTCTACTTTACTTTCAGCTGATAAACCTGAGTGGCCAGGTATTGCTGTGTTCCTTCAAAATGCCCTCATTTTCTTCAGGTGAGTAGACTAATTTGATAGGGCATAAATTCAACAGCTGAAATTATTTTTTTCTTAAAAATATACATGTTCCCACTTTAAATTTCCTCAAAGTCAATGAAAAAAGGAGGATTTTGTGGCATTTAACCTTTTTTAGCTCGACTATTCGAAGAATAAGAGAGCTTATGTAATCACCCCGGCGTCGGCGTCCCACATCAAGGTTTGCGTGTAAGCTGTGTTTACAAGTCTATATCTCTTACATTTCTTATCCTACCACAAACAAATTTGTTCATGGGCTTCCTTGTAGCATTATCTTAAGGGCTGCATAAGCAATTTTGGTTCCTGTAACCCATGGGCTCCCATGAACCCAAAGTTCACATCAAATTTTGCGTGTAAGCTGTGTTTACAAGTCTATATCTCTTACAATTCTTACCCTAGCACAACCAAATTTGGCCATTAGCTTCCTTATAGCATTATCGTAAGGGCTGCTTAAAGATGAAATTTGTCCTAAATCAACAAATCCGTTGTTGATATGTTTTTAATTATTAAATATCATTATAAATACAATGTTTACTATGCTATTGATGTATGTTTAGTGAAAATATGTTTTTAAAGATAAAAACCGAAAAGACGAACAGGCTTCGCTAACAAATTGAAAAAAATCAAAGGGGGAAAACTTTTTCTCGTAAAACCGGAAGTGACGTCATTGGGAACCAAACCAAACCATTTGTACATAGGGAAAGCACGCAAAAACAGTAAAGTGTGTGGAAATGTCGGAATTAAGCGACTATGATGCTGAGTCAGATGAAATGCCCATGATAAGACGGTTGCACAATGTGCAAATTTTCGCTTTTGAGCCAGAATTCGTGTCTGAGGATGAAAATACCTCGGATTAATCAACCGATGAGGAAGTTGAACGCGGTGCAGGTGCAAATGAAGAGCTTGGTCGTGTTGGCATTGTTTTCATCGAAATTCTGACTGTAAGTCACCAGCAACGCTGCAATATCTCGGTACATTTACACTAAGCGCGAAATGCAGTATATTCCGAATGAATGGACATGGTCTAATATTTGTACATTAATAGGAGCGTCAGATTATAAGGACTTTATTTTTGCCGAAAAGTAGACATTGAAAAAATATATTTAGAGTCTAGTTAGAATAATTGATAAATAAATAATATTGAAACAGCATCTAATTTCTACAGTATTCTATATACCATAAGTCCCCGCCGCCTCCAAACACTCTATAGTGGTGTATGAGATTCGGAATTGCAGTATGACACGCTCTCCACGTGCCCCAACTAACAATATACCACACACCGACTAATCAACTATTGCGGTGCCCTATTGAAGTACAGCCTAATCAGGGTACATACGTTGGTATATGACAAAATCACACACCATTTAGGGAAACATAGTTTTATGATATGCCTACATTTCCTGTATTTTGCAATGCCGTGAGCGGTGCAATACCGCCGCGGCGAGCCGCGTATTGCACAAGACGGATATATGATGCGCGAGAAACTAGTTCATCGCGCACGAAGAGCGAAAAATACTATGATCTAAATAATATAGTCAAATGTATTATGAGCACAACATTATGTATTATGTACATGTAGAGTTTGATAAAAAAGACCTGACAGATCAAATTTTTGATTTAGAATATAATGTATATATATATGCTTGTAAAGCACTTAGTTTACTTACTGCATGAGGTAAAAGCCGTTATTGTTGTTGTTTTGTCATGCAACATTATTGAACTAATATAATAGCTAGTAACATTATCAATTTTCTGCCTTTTTATTGACATCCATGAAACATTTTGTCATTATTTTCAAATCCAGAGACCGATATATAACTCTATATAAATCTATAACACTATTGGAAAAAGAAGGTGTATAATTTAAAAAAAAAAAAAAAAAAAAAATACTACAAAATATATATTCAAACAACGACACAGTGTTTATTTCACCGAATTCATTTACATTTATATGCTAAACCATTTTAGCAATCTTTTGAAAAAGACGGCTACATTATATTAGCGCCGTTCACGTAAGACACATGCATCTAATTCAACAGCTAAACAATCACGATGTACAGATCTAAGACTATATACCTTTCTACAATTTATCATACACATACCTGAGGAATTGCTAAGATAACTGAAGTCTGAACAAAAACTTCTATCCTACCTCATTTAATAATTTCTTCCTCAACACCGGTCAAATTGGCGAATAAAACTTGCTCGGAGACGGCGGGGTTAAGCACTTCTCATTTTTGTAAGAAAATATTGTTGGTATCGCTGTTGTTTTTAATCTGCATGGCCTTTTGTCCTCCAAATTCAATGAAAATGAAACCAAAGGATGGACTTCCCACGAATCCAACTCAAAGTGTTTACTACAAACTCGCGCGTCTTTCGAAGGTTCCCATTTTTTTGACGCGGCGGGCGATTTTCGTCGACAGCGGTCCACCCACACACACTTCAAATCTTAATCTATCATTAACCTGATTAGGAAAACGAAAGAAACTGATGTTATTAGATTGTCCTTTTTTATGCACACTTTGACACCCAGCTACAGCACACGGTATTTTTAACACGTACCATAAAACTTAATCCTACAATACTATATAACTCAATGCGACACCGCTAATCGTTTGGTACCATTGACGTCACAGGATCACGTGACACTTACCTGTCTTCAAAAAGGGCGAAACTCGAAGCGTGTGCGCTATGAATTAAAATTGGCTACTGTGAGAAAACGGGACAACCAATAAGTGTAATATTTGAACAGATTGTATATTATATACATATATTTTCAGAATATATGCTCAAAAGACACGCTATATTTCATCTTTAAGTAATTTTGGTTCCTGTAACCCCTGGGCTCCCATGGAACCCAAATTCTGATAGCCCTTAAAATATGTCTGTTTCACATCAAATTTTGCGTGTAAGCTGTGTTTACAGGTTTATATCTCTTACATTTTTTGTCCTAGCTGAACTAAATTTTGGAATTGGTTTCCTTATAGTATGTTGTAAAGGGTTGGATAAGTAATTTTGTCTTCTGCAAATTCTGGGCTCGATTGGAACCCAAATTGTGATGGCCAATAAAATGAGCAATAAAGGCAGATCTAGGTTTGCATGTAAGCATGTATATATCTATAATTTTGGTTTGGGATTTGTTATAGCATTATGCATCTTATTATTTCACCCATATTGGGGCATGGGCTCCCTCCTCCCCCACCCCTCTACCCCCGCCCCCACTCCCCTCCACACTTTTTTTTTTTTACATATTTCTGTGTTGTTTTAGTCAATTCTTACACATATATGTTGCAACCCAATCCCCGCCCCCACCACCCCACCTCTCACCCCATCACCCACCCCCCACCCAGCCCAGACTTAAAACGTTTTTTTTTTTTTTTTTTACATATTTCTGTGTTTCTTTTGTCAATTCTTACACATATATGTTGCAACATCGAATAGTCGAGCTGCGCTGTTCTCCGACAGCTCTTGTTAAATGAAACAAATTCAATACATTTTAACAAGCAATCTTTTTCATCAAAAGAAATATAAGAGTTTAGTAAATAGTTAATAATATTCAATTCAGGGGGTAAGCATGCCGCTTATAGGTAATGTAGCGACACAGCCAAACAAGCTCTGTTATTGAGAGTTCTGAAAAACTTTGAAAAAGGTGAAAGAATGATCAAAATCGGATGATAAACAAAAAAGATATGACCATTTAAAGGTTTTTCTAAAACGAATATGGGATCCGCCATTTTTAGAACTATGACATCATAGTTCCATATTACCATATATGGAATATTGATAAGTATCATTTAATTAAAACTAAGAAAATCACTGCAAATGAACAATATTTTTTTACTTTTTACTGGTCATATAAAGCATTATTGCCATTAAGTATTACATATTTTTCATACAGTTGCTGTCATTTTTTCCCTATAAATCAGTCATTTTTCATATTTATAAATATTCCATATATGGTCATTTAGAACCGTGATGTCATAGCTCTCAAAATGGCCGCTTCAAATGATCATATCTTCTTTGTTTATTATCCGATTTTGATAATTCCTTGACCCTTATTCAAGTATTTCAGAACTCTCAATAATAAAGATGGTTTGGCTGGGTCGCTAAATTCCCTTTAACACATTCAGTGTTAAATCAGTGGTTGAACAAGTATGTACACAGAGCCTGACAAGAACAGAAAAACTATTAACTATTATTAACGCGCTTCAGGAATGTCCTGCATTTTGATTGGCTGAGTCATAAAAAATGTGACATGTTTACACCGTTGCAAATTTAACAGGGTTCTGATTTATATAAATAGATGACAGATATAACGAAACATTTCATTGAATGACATCATATAAATATGTAAACAAACCAACATCAAATAAATCAAGATGGTGGTCTGCATGGAATGGCGTTCGACCGTTGATTTGAACCTTTTAACTGGTTTAGATGCGTTTCTAAAGAGCGTTAGAATATTGTTAAATAGTCTGTACCTTTGACACACTATATCAACCGCTAAATGGTCTTAAATGCTGTTACTCGGCTATCGCATCATCATTAAGCAACATTTACAACAATATATTATATATTCTGTGATGAATTATAGAAATTTCCCAGTTTGAGAAATCTGTGACATATCCCTTCCTCTACTGTGCTATCTCGCCTAGGGTGCAAAATAGCACAGTAGCCAAATGTTATGAACTGAACAATAGACGTCATGATAATACGTCACAATATTACTCCGCGCTGTCGCCAAAGGAGTGACAGAAGAAGGAATATTTGTGTCAAAAGACGATTGGAAAGAAATTCATCACAGAATATATATTATATAGTTTAATTAACATTTTTGTCATGATACGGAAAATAATTTATTTGTGAGAAATATTCTTGCATTATAGAAACTTGTGCGAAAACGCATGTGTTTCTATATCGCAAGAATCTTTCTCACTCGGGAATTATTTCCCGTATCACTTCAACAATGTTAATTAAACTCTATTAAACGGTTGATGTGCCATTTTAAAATTAAACGTGGAGACTATTTAACCCTATAATAATATACTTAAAATCATTCAAACATATTTGCATGCATCTCTTTCATTTAGATTGCTAGCACTATTTTTCCTCTGTAATGCACCTGCAAATAACTCCTATTCCCACAGATCTGTTCTATCCCTAATTCAAACACTTATCATTGTAACACCCACATTTGGCCCCTTCTCTTTTTGCACAGCTGTTTCACTAAATACACCAACTCTTATATTGGCACCATCTCTTTTTCAAAACTTTTTCACAGAATGCACGAACACACACAATGGCACCTCTTTTGCACAACTGTTTCACTGACTGCACTAACACCCACATTGGCACTCTCTCTTTGCACAACTGTTTTATTGAATGCACCAACACCCAAATTGGCACCCTTTCTTTTGCACAACTGTTTCACGGACTGCATCAACACCCACATTGGCACCCTCTCATTTGTACAACTGTTTCAATGACTGCACCACATTGTCACCTTCTCTTTTTCACACCTGTTTTACTGAATGCACCAACACCGACATTGGTGCCTTTTCTTGTGCACAACTGTTTCACTGACTGCACCAACACCCACATTGGTGCCCTCTCTTTTACACAACTGTTTTACCGAATGCACCAACTCCCAGGTTGGCATGCTCTCATTTCCACAGCTGTCTCACTGATTGCACCAACTCCCACTTTGGCACCCCCTCTTTTGCACAACTGTTTTACTGAATGCACCAATGGCCACATTGGCACCCTCTCTTTTGCACAACTGTTTCACTGATTGCACCAACATCCACATTGGCACACTCTCTTTTCCACACTATTTCACTGAGAGCACAAACACCCACATTGGCCCTTTCTCTTTTGCATAACTGTTTTACTGGGTGCACCAACACTCACATTGAAACACTCTCTTTTCCACACTGTTTTACTGAGTGCACCAACACCCACAATGGCACCTTCTCGTTTACACAACTATTTTACTGAATGCACCAACACCCACATTGGCTTTCACATCATTCACACACATGCTGTTTCATCTATACTAATCATATAATTATATTACTGTGTGTTTTGCAGTGCGATGGTGTTTAAATTTGGGAGAGCAGAAGACCTCTGGGAATAATCCGAACTCTCTCTGTCAGCCTAACCTCAAACTAATAATAGTCAGTCTGTTTTCTGCTTCTATCTTAAAGCCAGAATATGCTTATCTTCAACATTAACAGAGGTGATGCGAACATTGTGTCGAGTATGAGTGTTAATATTGGCATCAAATTTGTATTAAATTGTCCAATGTCCGGTTATGTTAATTGAAACGACTAAGTTGAAACTCACCCTCAGGTAAACATTACGCGATGTTTCATGTTTTCGTTTACATACACAATACCTGTTCTATAAATAAACCATTAGGCCCTGCATGCTCTCTGTTTTATGAATATGTGCAGTGTACATGGGACACTGCTTAATAGTACATTAGTTCACACATCGGGTATTGAAATTATTTATTTGACATAGTGTAACTCTCATCTATTGCATTATTGCATGAAGATGTTATAAGGCTTCCGAAAACTTCACCAGCTGTTACATTTTATGTTTCAATAAGCATATTCTGCCTTTAAAAGTATATAATGATTATAAACATATTTAAGTTTTCACAGATTCATTATCAACTTAACATAAAAATAAGAGAGTGGTTTAAATACAAATACAAATACATGGCATTTATATAGCGGATTAAAGCTGGATGTTTATTTATATATTTGTTTGGTTTTAACAGTCCTATCACAGTTGACAGTAGGTCCTTTGAAATTTATATTTCATTTTGATTGTCATGGCTAGTTTTGTTCTGTTTCGTCTATAAAAGTTTAATATAGTTTAGAGTAAATTAACAGTATTTAATAAATGGTAAACGCAGAAGAGTGTTTTGTAAATGTATCTGTCGCCTCTGTATATTAGATGTTGTAGTTGCCATCTTTTTCATGGTATGATGGTTATAGTAAAGCATGTACAATAACGTTCTTCCAACATAACAGGCGTTTTGTTCTCATTTTTTCACAATGATTATGTAACCTCTAGCCTGATGGTCATTGTTCACTTCATGGCTTTTAATGTATGCAAGTCAGTGGTATCAAACTAGGCAGCAGGTTTGGTCATCACATGACATAACTGTTTTTATCACATAACGTCCCTTGTTAGCAGTGTCGAACACCCATTTAATATTCTATTGTATGACACACGTGTAATACAACCTGGAACGATTTTGATTGGTTCAGTTAAACCTGTAACACTACGCAAGTTTATTAACTGAAACTATTTTATTTATTACAAATTCATCCCAAATCTGAGTCATAAACTTATTATTTGTCTTATAAAAATAATGCACGTTATACAAAACATTGTTGTTGGTTTGTGAAACTCGTTATGAATTTTTTTTGATTTTAACTCGCCAAAAGGCTCGTTAAAATAAAAATAATTCATAACGAGTTTCATAAATCTTATATGAAATGGGAACTCGTTTAAGATCCTCTATATCATCAAATTGTTGAGTCTCATCAACCACTGCATGTTCCACTCCCACTGGGAGCTTGACTTGTTAAGTGAGAAAATTTCAATTCTTACAGATGACGGGAGGTATACAGCACTGGTTCTACCCAGGAAATATGGCGTGGTCTGCCTGTACCACAAAAAAAAAATCAACCATATATGGGCCATTGGCAGAACGTGCTAAAAATTACGTCAAACACCATTCAAATAAACAAATCATCACATGATCTAGGTCATTTAGAGACCCCAGATATAGGGACAGGATACAGAGAAATCTAGGATCACCCTATTCTTACTACCAAATAGGTTTCTCTGGTACTTTAACATAGATTCCAGCTTATTGAATCCCCCAGTCATCAATACTGAGGGACAAAACAGAGGGAATAAATAACTTGCTCAGGCCATACGCACAATGTTCTGCAGGGGGTCTCAAACACATGCACTTATCACTAGATCACGGCTCCCCCAGTCCATAACATTATAACACATAATATTACTTCATAGGATATCAGATACATGTACATAAACACACCGAACCTCTTTAGATGACACTTACTGTCCGATAAATATGGTTGATGTTTGAATGTTGTTTTAGGTCATTTTCAGCACATTTTAGGCTATATATGATGTCGCTTTATATTGGTGGAGGCAAACCACCCACTTTTTCCTGGGTAGAACCAGTACTGTATACATGACATCTGTAAGAATCCAGGAGGTATACTGTACTGGTTATACCCAGGAAAAAGTGAGTGGTAAGAATCCAGGAGGTATACTGTACTGGTTATACCCAGGAAAAAGTGAGTGGTAAGAATCTGGGAGGTATACTGTACTGGTTATACCCAGGAAAAAGTGAGTGGTAAGAATCTGGGAGGTATACTGTACTGGTTATACCCAGGAAAAAGTGGGTGGTCTGCCTCCACCACTGAAAAACACATCATTACACGCAATACTGTAAATAAAAGAAGTGTTTCTCACATTTCAAATGTTAACATTTTAGTGGGAGAGACACAACATTTTGGGAAATAGGTAAA
Source organism: Cyrtodaria siliqua (assembly GCA_037043455.1). Classification (NCBI taxonomy): domain Eukaryota; kingdom Metazoa; phylum Mollusca; class Bivalvia; order Adapedonta; family Hiatellidae; genus Cyrtodaria; species Cyrtodaria siliqua. The sequence continues at coordinate 85,936 of JAWPHD010008269.1, forward strand.
AAAAAAAGGTGAAACAATTGAAACAGGCAAAAATAATTAGTGAAAACAAACAAACTGGTACATGTAATTGAAAGATGCCAAAATATTCAGGATAAGGGAAAACCAGGCCCCCATGTCACCTCTCTTCCAAAAGCATGTATAAACTAACTAACGTATAAAATTAAAATGTGCTACTATATCACTTGCAGCTCGTTGATTTTCAAGTTTGGCCGGACAGAGGACCTGTGGCAGTGAGGTTATTACGTCAGATCTGAATGAGTAGGAAGATAGGACAGGAAGGCCACATGTCTGGGAATGTCCGGGAATAAAAGACAAAATACTGCACCATTGGACAGTTTATTGTTATATTATAGTTGTGACCATCAGACCTATATAGTGCTTTATTGTTATAGTTGAAAGCATTGTTTCTACAGTAAACACATTTTTGAATAGAGGTTATTCAGCTGCTAGGTTCAGTTATAAGGATATCCTTCACTAGATAGTAGGTGTGTTGTTTTATTCATGACTGAGTGGATTAGGAGTTATGAATGAAAATACAAAACACCATCGAGTGAAGGATTTCCTTAAATCAAACACAGCACTTGTAACATTACTACACTAATTTGTGTATGATGTTCTGCTTTGTTCAAGCATCAAGAAATGAGTTCACCCTTCTCAAGTTGTTTTTGTTAAATTTCAGTCAGTGTAATTTTCAGTCGATTGCCCATCACTGGCTGATGTCATAAATCAGTGTCACCTGTATTAGTTATAGTGTGTGCAATATAGTGTGTATTGCCCAACACTGGCTGATGTCATAAATCAATGTCACCTGTATTAGTCATAGTGTGTATATAAGTGATTATGAATTTTCTTTCACTGAGAAATCCTGATCTGTCGCCCATAATATAATAAATAGAGTTTAATTACCATGATTTTTTCAATACAGGATTTTTATCCCCGAGTGAAAATGTGTCCGCATAAACAAGCGATTGCGCTAGCACGAGTTAAAATGTTTATACGGACATGCTTTCAGGTGGGATAGAAATCAAATATTGAAAAACTCATGATAATTAAATTGTATATTACATTTATCTAAAATAAACATTTGAGATAGTTTTCACATCGCATATTGAAATGCCTTTGCTATGCATCTCGAAACATATGTCGTCATTGGCACTAAAGAATGTCAAATAGTGTATTGAAGTTATACAAATAAGAGAATAAATTACCTAAATCTCTTAAATACTATGATATACAGTTTTCTAAAGGAATTAGTATCAGTCCCAGTTTATTTAGGGCTATTCCATTAAAACATGCCCGGGACCCCAGGAAGCCAATTTAATAAACGTCTATGGGTGAATCCTATTTTTCCGAAATTTGGTTCTTGAAACTCAGTTTTGCATCTATGGGTGGGTGTTAAATTTTGAAAGTGCCTTCCTGGGGTCCTATGTAATTTTTAATGGAATAGCCCTTACAATCATTGAGAAACATGAAATACAACCGTTTATCATTGAAACAAATCAAGCAAATGGATAACATTATGTTGACGCGACCCGGTTACGCCACTGCTTATTTAATTTCATTTTCTTACACTGTGTGACGTCACTTATGCACTCAGCTTTAAGTGCCAATTATTAAGTAATTAAATTGTGGAAGAAAACAAAGTAAAAAGAAGCTCCATGCCATCTGGCTGGCAGGAAATATTTTCTAGGGAATTATTTCTGCGTAGTTAAACTTTTTGGTCCCTCAGAAATCTTGGTAAATCCTTGCAGGAATTGTAATACCACTTTTAATAACCGGTAGTGTGATTTGAACCATTTCTGTACCAAAGTTTGAATTTATCTCAACTTTAGTGTATTTAATTATACGTTCAAAATTCTTGTTATCGACTTCTATCGATTTTTGACATTGTCCGTATTAAGAGTTGTGATGTTACGTGCAGTCTGCATTTATTTGATCACTAATGAATGTTTTATTTATTTTCATTGGAAAATTCAAATTTTGTCAAAAAGAAGACTTAAGGGAACTTCTTGTGTGTGTTAATCGAATGTCCCCTGTTTCAATGCAGTGCAGTGTGGTGTTAACAAGTGTTAGGGCATTGAGTTTTCAGTTTTAATATGTATAAATTACCCCAAATGCTGACATGGTTAGAGTATATTTCTTCTTATAATTATGTCAAAAAATTTGGTATGGAAAAGCAAGCGATTTAAATGGAATTTTAAATATCGGCATTAAAACAAGATCTGCAGAGTAAAAATTTTAATTGTAATTTAAAGGGACATGCATCAATATTGAGGTCTATTTTTATATATTTTCATGCATCACAACAAATGCATCAAACTTCTACAAAAATGTCTCTTGTGTTCTTCCTTATTGCCCTATTCAATAAGCTGAAATTAAATTAAAGCAATAAACTATGTACAATTTGACTTATTTGGATTTTAACTAGAGTTATTTCCCTTTACCAAAATCCGTTATTTTGAAATAAACACAGTACAGAATATCGGTATTTTAACAGCATGGAAAGATTTTTGCTTTCAAAATAGTTTTGGGTAAAAAGAAAGCAACATTACCATATGTCCCTTTAAACAATAACTTGAACATATACAGTGTGCTGTAAGTAGCTAACAGATACTAAAGGAAAAAACAACACAACTCTCTGCTTACAATCAAATATATTTATGTGTATTTAACAAAAAAATACTTAATTTCATTTCAGTACGCATTATTAAATATGTTAAATATATGTAGAAAATATGAATGAGGTGTTGGTGACAATTTTCAATCACTGGTAAATTAACAAGAGCTTATTTGAACTATGAAAACTAAATATGTACTGACCCTAAAAAAAGTTTCATTTCTTTTTTCCTTAAGTATATATTCTGCAGTAATAAAAGATGGGTATTTTCTATTATTTAACTTAAAATTTAATACTTGTTTATGTTTGTTAAGTGGTCTTAAGCCTAGACCAAGAATGGAACTGTTCGTAATTTGTTATGATCAATGCCAGTAAGTAATAGATAGAGTCAGGTCTCAGCAAGTTTGTTTATTTAAACACTGAGATGGCCATAGCCTATCGAAGATTTAAATAACCAACGAGCTGAGACAGAGTCTTATTTGTAGTATGGTGTACTTAGTGACCCTGTCCATACTCTAAGTTCTATTTATCGTAAGTTAATGTATGGTAAAGCGTCGTCCCTTTGTTTATCCTGAATTAAACGATTTAAATTATATAATGCTATGCATTCATCAAAACTTAGGCCCGTTCTCCATATTTTATCTCGATGTATGTGGAGAATGAGCCTGGCATGTTCAATCCTGTTAGGCGCCATATAACCTTTCCTGTGTTGGTGTGCCTTAAAACCCCAATTAAATTCAATTAAGGCAATTTCGCAGACCATACTACAATATGGGATATAAATACATAAATAATTTTACTATTAATTTCAATTTTATTTGTTTTGTAATTTTTTTTTTTTGTATTTTGATTAAACAAGGTCTTGAAGAATATTGAATGTTTAAATACACTGATTAAGATCTTACTTCATTTGTAGACACATTACACCATACATGTATTGTAAAAGAGGTAGTTTAAGGTGTTATAAAATGAGAATCCGTTGAATTGAGTTGTGAGAACGTACTTGTGTTTTTACTTATACTAGAAGCATATTATTTTCTGAAATTATTTGAGATTTCTCATTCATTTCAAATTTACATAAACATTTCGTTGTTTATTTAATGAGATGTTATACAGGGTGTCTTTGGAACTATTTTATGAAGTATTTCAAGATCATTTTTAAATCCATTTCGGATATTTATTGCTAGTTTGAGATTCTATCAGAGGAAAACTGCTTAATTTTGATTCAAGTTACTATTAATTAATTATGATTTTGATAGTAAATATATACTCGGTACATTTAAAAATGCAACATTTTTGATTTTCGATTAATTTTAGTGTGCTGTATTTTTGTTCAAATCAAGATTGTATTTATATTAGTACACAAGTCTCTCTGTCCCAAAGGTTAACATATGGTGATAAACATTTTCATAAGATTTTGCTCTACTTCTTTCAGTTAAAACACATTTAACTTGAACATCTTTAACGATGTTAACATCTCTAGAAATTCAAAAACTACCAAGTGTTGTGTTTTCAAATTTTCTGAGTATATTAATGCATTTTGTGTTGGTAACAAAGTGAGACTATATGTAATTTTATCATGCAGATGTGCACTTTTCTGCCTAATAAAGGGGTGACCTAATAAATTTTGCTTTATTAGGCAATTTGACCAATAAAGCAAATCAATGCGGAATCCCTCAGCGTTTATTGTACGTAACGTTACCTGACGTCATGCGACGTCATGCATGTAACGTTGCCTGACGTCATAAAACAAAACAAAAAACAACGACATGGCGGCGTCCTCGATAAGCGTAACATTCTGAGAAATAGGTAACAATAGTAATTCATACAGAAAATGTGGATAATCTACATGATAAATAGAATATTATGTCAGTGCCTTTTACTATCTAGTTTATTAGGCTCGGCACGAAAACGAAGAATGTCAGGGCAGAGCCTTGCCATTCTTCGTTTTCTTAGACTCGCCTAATAAACTTGATAGTAAAAGGCACTGACATAATATTCTATATTTATCAGCACAGCAAACAAATGAATTATAATAGCCATGGGGTTTCCAAACAAATGATTTTATTTTTGGATTTTCATCAAATTGATATAAGTAGAATTATTGATCACCCTTATTCAGTAATATCCTACTTTTAACATATTTCACCAGTTTTCGATGTGGTGTATATGTTATTTGAAGACCTTTATCCAAAGTTATTAAATTGTTAATATAAACATCATTTTGGCTTAATTTTAAGTTGTAAAATATTACATATTAAACCAGTGGCAGAAAAACAATAACGTGGCTCCAGCGTAAATGGAGTTTCTACGATAGAATTTGCAGCAACTCTGTAGTTCAGGGTGAGAAGGTTCTAGGCCCATTTTCCATCTTTTATCTCGATGTACATGGAAGATGAGCCTGGCATGTTCATGCCTGTTAGGCGCCATATAACCTTTTCATGTGTTGGTGTGCCTTAAAACCCCAAATCAATTCAAAAACCTTGTTTCATATCTTGAACTTGTTATATATTTTTCAAATCAAACAATCGCTCATGCAAGATCCTCTCTGTAACATGTCAGTTGAATGTCAAAACACATTTAAATAATAGTAAAGTGTGTATTCACTCAAATTCACAAGTTGTGCTCATATTCACTTTTAAAGTTTGTACTTAGAAAATTATGAGAGAAAATGCGATACAAAAAGTTACATTATTTCCTTCATGCATTTTTAAAATTATTGCATCAACTGGTTTACTTCCAATAATGGTAGGTAACACAGCAAAGCATAGTTTTAAGCAAATATACCTGTGTCAGTACCCTTCTAACAAATGCTCTGTTGCTATTAACATATATTTTCAGAGTTTATCCATGATATCAACAACATAATCTTATGTTTGTAGATGTATAAAGCAGTAAAATATGATGTTAATTAGATCAGTTAGCCAGATTTTAAGAGATTTACAGATCAGTCTCTTGTAGTATTTTATAGTGATACAGTAAACAACATTAAGAAAGTCCCATATGCTTGTAATAGTAATACAATATCCTTTCCCTGGCACACATACTAAGGAAATTGTTTTGGATTTAATACGTACAGTGATGTATGTTTTGCGCTTTTTAATATGTATTGATATTAATATTTATCGTAATATGTTTGACGTTTTGTTAGTATTTTATGTTTTAGTCTTAAATAAAATCAGTGATAAACATTTACCTATGAGTTGGGTCATATATACAAACTGTCCAATGAAATAAACTGCATGTTTGCACAATGTATGCTATTTAACACATACGCTTCCATGATACAGAGACTGAAACTGAACAAATCGGATAAATGAGAAGAAAGAATCGAAATGAATTCGAACTTGCTTACAAAGTGCACGGCACCATTGTATTTTTTAAAACAATATTACAACTATTTTACACCAAGATCAAAAGCGAATATACAGTAAAACACGCTATTTATAAATAACTTTGACACATAACGTTCTTCAATCCATCTTGTTAATTGTTCTTGATCACAATTGTTCTTAATTCTAACTTTTAAATACAGTTATATTTGATACAAACATTAATTACTAGTATACATAGTATATTTTGTGAGTTTCTTTAAAATGTATATTTTTTTCCTACTGCATGCGAATCATAATCATGCCTTTTAAGTAGACAATTGTTGACAATTAATTCACAGTTCCCTAAAAACGCAGCGAATAAACGAAAGTAAATAGCTCATGAATCAGTAACATTTTTTACTTGCAAAATCAATGGTAACACATATTTAAGGCATTCATCCCAAAGTATTGATGCATGCATCATGACTGACAAGTCCAACTTCCGGTGTATGGCTTATCGGATCTCTGACATAACTATCTTTGGCTGTTTATGACACATGGCACACCATATTTAGTGACGTTAGTACTTTGTAAACACTCCGATGTCGGCGTATGTCCAAGCATCTGCACTTGCCCTAATGTTGGCCCCGTTCTCGCATCAACTGAGTCCGCCGACAAATTAGGGACAGGTCCGCAGCATCCATAACCCGTGCAAAAGTCTCTGGAAAACCCAGAATTCGGTGCCATCTGAGAACTGCATCGATATGCGTAAGTACGCTGATGCTGGTATAAATCCCTCGCTACGCCACCAAAATAACCATTCGAAGGAAGTCTGGTATAGTGTCCGTACGGGTAGCGATGCAGCACGTGTTGATGCGGACTTGTCGCTGCGCCAGCACGGTACGCTTCGTCAAGCATGTGTTTCAACTCCTCCACGGACTTTGACAGCATTTGAATATAATTCCTGGCCAGTGACAGCGTCGCGATTTTGGATAATTTTCTCACTGATGGCGTGTTGGCGTAGGGCATGACCTCCCGTAGACTATCCATTGCCGTATTCAGATCGTGCATTCTTTTTCTTTCCCTCATGTTTATTTTAGTCCTAATTTCTGGTTCTTTACATTTGTCAGTCTTTCCAGCCTCTCGGTTTTCATTAGTTTCTGACAATGAATCGTCCCAGTGCTCTTCAATGGTATTATCTTGCTCGTCGTACTGATTTACTTCACTTATAACGTCTATGTGCTCCTCAGATTCTGACAAAGCCATTATGTTTGACAATATAAATATGACTGACTATAGCGTTTTATTCAGATATAACTCTTTTATAACAACCCCAAGTTGCATTCAAAGTCGCAGTTTAAATCCAACGTTTTCATACATGGCAATATACATTAAAATTAATGTTAAGTCGGGAGTGCGGCAAGGAAAATACTCCTGATATCATTCACTTTAGATGTAAAATAAACAGAAGGTCCCGCAGTGAAGTTGGACCACCATTACGAAGATTCCATCATTTCCCCGCGAATTGAACATGCTTTTATACCAACCTCCGAAACGGCGTTACCCTATGCCTACAAGAGACAGGGTGGTTTATTTTATCTCCCGTAGCGAATAAGGTTGTTGCCTTGCAGAAGGCCGCAGCATCGTGGTCAAAAATCACCAATTAGCGCTCGCACCGGTAACGCTGACAAAGGCCCGTTCTCTAATTAAACGACCAAGATGAAATATGTTTACAAAACCGTCCAATTGGGCGCATATTTTGCTTCAGAGGAAAGTGTCAACGTGTGTTTGGAGTGATAGTTACATCCTAATTAAAGTCAGTCTCAAGTGTTTAAGTCAATTTGGATACCCATAATGGACGCGAAGAGCCGCCGTGGAGAGTGTATCAGTTGTTATAAGTGACAGTGTGTTTTTACCCCTCCTGTGCTTGGTTCACCATTGCTTGTTTGATGTTTCGAAGTGTCGCATGCATACCGTTTCATGGAGACTTTAACTTTTCAAGGAGATGTAAAAGTGTTAAATAAATGCATTATTTAAATAAAATTGCTGATCATAATCATATTCTCGTTATGCTCCCACCCCGAAATGGAGAGGGGGAATATATTGTTAGCCGTGTTCGTCCGTCCGTTCGAGTGTCCCGAAATGTGCGTGTCAATCTCCTCCCACAGTTTTCAACCGATTGTTTCCAAACGTTGCAGGATGCTTACCTATGATTTTAATATGTGCAATATGTCAAAATTGACCTTGTATTACAGGAGTTACGGTCCATTTGTTCGTTAAATGTTGTTTTCACTGATTGTTTTCAGTGGGGGCATCCGTTTCCCATGGACACATTTCTAGTTTTGAATATACTCTTCTTGTCAGTCCTCTATATTGATCTCTAGAAAGATTCCAGCTGTGATAATATGTTTACCTACTGATCGATACGGGGCTTAAAACAAAAACAAAAAGGCACTGTTAGACTATGCCATCCATCAGCATGCCAGTACTGTTTCAAACGCAAATTAGGCGGGGACCCAAGCCTGAAAAAAACGAAAACATTTACCCGGAAAGATATACTCCTGATTTTTTAAATATTAACAGATGGGGGTCTTGTACATATGAAACCACTGTATGGACTTCTGGCATACTTTGCATTTCGTAACAGCATCGCGATTTCTACGGTAACCCATTCGTACCAAGCCAATATATGAAAATCGCTGAACAAACATTCAAAGGAAAATAAAGAAATTTGCACACGTCCTTTTAGGCAAATACAGTTCCAGTATTTGAAACCTATATGTGTATATGAAATATCAAACTACAGAATCAAGACCTGATTATGTTACACTTTACTAATTTTAACAAGAGTTATAGACCTTTTATGAATTTTGTTTTGTCCTGTGCCAGGGATAATGCGAATTTCTTGTGTTCACAATAACTGCAGTAAACTGTTTCCGATTTCCACTAAATGTTGTATGGTGTTAGGCCTTATACCTACAAGGCCTTTGACAAGTTCAATACTGAGTAAAACTGACACTTGCTTTAAAGAGTTATTACCCTTGGTTATTGAAAGAATAGGCACACTTTAGCTTGAGTACACACATTACTTTAGTAAACGGATTCCGATCTTCACATTATTTATTGTGAGACTTTGTATGAATATGAACTTTGACAAGATGACAATGAGCAGAATTGACACCTGCCTTACTGAGTTATTGCCCTTGATTATTGCAAAAATGCAAATTTCAGCTTTCGTACACAATACATTAAATAAATTGGTTTCGATTTTCACACAGTTTGGCGTGTAACTGTATATCAAACGGATTTCAGACAGGTTAGACGAGTATCAAGTTATTGCTCTAAATTTTCGAATAATTTCATCGTCTTAATATTTCCTACTTTCCTTTGAAATATCATCAATTACTGTGTAATAATCTAATTGAACAAAGAGGATCTCGTCCTCTGACTAAGGAGCGTGATTGTTTTCACGATGATTGTAATAAATAGCATTTGATTGTCCATGCTTTTTGTGGTAATATTATTAAGGTCTCGGTTTTGTTTGACAATGAGAACAATTGAGGAGTGGTTTACAAAGTTATCGCCCTTGATGTTTGCAAATATTTAAATTTCAGACTGAGTACACTGCAACTACAGTAAACGAGTTCTGATTCTCACTAATATTTAGTTGAAGAGTTTTGGACAATTACACTATATGGACTTGTCACGTAGTTGTTTTCGAAGCATTTATATTCATATAACATAATATTTTTTACACATATGGAACTAGTTAAGTATGACACTACTGTTTATAGACAAATTGTTGGAATCCCAAATGAGAACGAAATGTGCAACTCTTGTTGCAGAATTGTTTTTGTTTTGTTATGTTAGAAGTTTCATTTTTAGTCTTTTACCAGATACGCTTAGGCAGATGTAATTGAAGCCTTTTATTATACCTCTTTGTATATGGATGATATATTGGACAATTACAACCCTTTCTTTCTTTACTACATATACTTTCTTTCCAAAGAACTTCACCTCAAAAAAGCTAATATTTTTCATAGTTGCTATATCTTCTTTACTCGATTTACATCTCGCGATTGAAACTGAGAAATAATAAGCCAACTCTATGACAAGAGAGATCATTTCAATTTTAACACTGTTAAGGGCACGACTAGACAATATTAAAGACAACCATCGAACGTTACCGTCCTTTCAGGATTTAGGTAGACGTCATCATAGGTCCACAATCTTTCCGGCGATCGCACAATCAAGTGGAAAGCAAAGCGGTGAACTGTAAATGGGTCAACCACTAAACATGCAGTGCGTTGCAAAATAATAAGGTGACAACCTCCTTTGATAAGCCTTTTAACAGTGATCATTACCCAATCTTTACCAGGATCACCATGTGACTCTGTCAACGTCTTAGAAAATAGTCTGTGATTACGTCATAATTTGTCACATGACCATAGCTAAAATATCAAAATGGTTATCAGAAATCATCTCCGCGACCTGACACCATTAATGCCATGGGGTGGTGCTGAGTGGTAAACAATCGAACGGAACTCCGCTTACTTTGGACATTTTTGATGAATTTAGGTTAGTATTTTAATTTTAGGTAGGCTGTTTAGAGCTATGAAATTTTAGAAAGTGATGGTAAGAACAAGCGATATAATGCAACCCTATGGAAAACGCAATGGTAGAGTCCATTTTGATTGTTTTAATGGCGGAGTGATATGCCAAAGAATACATTTTATTCTACCGCAGTATAATGCTGAGCAAACATTAGTGTTTATTCACTAAAAATAAATATTGAATAAGAGCAATAAGCTTATATTTGAAAAGGTTTGCGTGACGTTTACTGCATTCATTTTCAAGAAAGTAATAACGACCAAAATATATTAATCCAAAAGTTAGCATAAGCTTTAGCTCAATATTGTGTTACGTGATCTACAGCGGCAGTAAGACAGGACGTTATACCTTTGGAGATGTCTGTAGTGTTGCAGACACTAGAAATTTTAAGAAAGTGTGCTTTATAAGGCTGTTTTTGTAAATTAGGAATACCATAGTTGGAAGTTTGTTTTGCTTTTCATCTACTCCAGCTTTAATAGTGCTTCATTGAGTTTTATGTCCGGACAAACCTTTGCGAAGGTTTATTATCATAACTCTGATTTACTTAAAGTATTGTCAGAACACTTCTGCTACAAGGTCTGTCACAACGTGATTACTGTGGTGACTATATGTACAGACTTTTTAAGATTATTGGTCATTATCACATTCATACAATCTGTGTTAAACTTGTTAACAAACATAACAAAATAGGATAGGACCCTATGATTATGCAATGCACTGCATGTTTAGATGTTGACCCATTTACAGTTCGCCACAATGCTTTACAATTAATGTTGCGATGACCCGACTGATTTTGAACCCTATGATAACTTCTACTCACAGGAATTTATTACGATATATAATATAGAAGGCTAGAAAGAATATAGTTATAGTATATGTATATAGTAAAGGGCCTTCTTCTGCTCTCTATCTCTATCCTTCAATACTATATATCGTAATGAATGCATGTGCTTCTACCTAAATAGGCCTAATTTTTGACTTAATATTGTCTGATCGTAATCATTCATTTTTTGTCCTGGCTTCTGACAAGTATTTGCTTTGTGGCTTTCTGGGAATTTCTATTCATATATACATGATCTTTTTGTGTTATACTTATATTGCCTACTAATTGCTATTCATACTTCCTAGTTTGTAAGGGGTTATAGCCTGGCTGGTCGAATTTTATTGGAATGAAAATAGGGTAAGAGTGAGGTATGGTGCACTCTAGAACCTGGTTTAATCCCAGCAGCCTTTATGTCACTGACCATTCCAAGGAGGTACCCATATTGTCACTGACCATTCCAAGGAGGTACCCATATTTCAACCGTTTGAGTTTGCCATTTCGCATACTTTGCTATTTTCTATCCTTGTGATTGGTGTTTGTTTCAAATACGTGTGTTTGGTTGACTGATTGTGTTCTGTGAATGTTATATTTCCTTCTCGACTTTTATACCATAATTTGTTTCTGACTCGAAATAGGATATGGATCACATTTAGTGATACTTATAGTTTTAAACTGTAAACATGATTCTATTACACTATTTAATACATTGCGTCCCATGGATCAAGGCGATACAAACCGTAGGAAAATATTCAAGTTCATGATGTGTTTGAGAAACGTTGACAAACTTCTTAACCAGAAGTTGCCTGTTCAATCAATTATAACCTAGAATTGAAACTCAAGGTCACAGAAACACCAATGTTGGTTGGACAGTTAATGATCATATGTAACAAAAGTGCAAATTTCAAATAAATCATTTATATAGTATTCAAGATGTTTTGGAGATACTCTGTCAGACGTCATACCCAAACAATGACGTCGCTCAATCGCCTTCCAACGAAACTAGTCAATAAAACCCCCGTTATTTTTCTGATAAATACAATCAAACATCTGTGACAAAAATAGTGAACCAATTTGGAAGTTTACAATTTGATAAGACAGTAATTGCAGTAATTTCTATTCTATTTTCAACGTAAATTAAAGGTCCATAACTGTATTAAGACATCTAAAAGCTACCATCGAACGGATTCTAAATATCTGCCAGTATGTTACTGTTATTAAGACTTCACACTAAACGATATGGTTTAAACCCTACACAATTCAAGATAGTTGTTGCAATAATAATATTTTCTAAGTAACTTAAGGGCCATACCTCTATTCCACAATGGCAAAACAACTTGATGTATCATAAATATTATTAACATATACTGGTATCCTATTTGTATATAAAATGTCCACCCAAAATGTCGTTTAATTTTCAACAAAACTCGATTAATTACCATAAACTCAACACAAACATGTATTTTCGTAGATAATCAGGGGCCATAACTCTATTTAGAAAAGGCAAAAGTACACATTGATCGTAAGGAAGTGATGTCTGTTTGATATAAGGCTTCACAGGAATTTTAGTTAAAATCCAAAATAAGATAAAGAAACCTTGCACCTAAGCTTTACCCAAAATGTGCATTTTTGTTAAGTAACTCAGGTCATAACTCTATTCTGAAAAGGAAAAAATCGGTCTTGCTCGTAAGAAAGTGACATCTTAACGATATAACACTTCACAGTAAAGTTGGTTTTAACCGAAAACAATTTACAGAAGTTATTAACAACGTGCATGAAAGCTTTAGCCAAAAGGTGTATGCCCGTCCCTCCCTCCACCCATCTGCCCGCCATCTTCAATCCTTAAACTGCTTTTGATTTAAAATAAAATAATTGAAAATTGCATTCGGCATAAAAAGAATATAATTAGGCGTGCATATGTCTTATTTATGTACAAAACAAAATCATATCGCTAAAATATAAACTTGTACACCTTTTTTCTTTGAATATCAATATTTTCTTATCACTTATGGGCTTCCGTAGAAAATGCGTTGGTGTTACGAAATGCAAAGAATACCATTAATCCATACAGTGGTTTCGTATAGAGTACAGTTTCTGCTATTGATATGCAAAAAATCAAGAGTATATCTTTCCGGGTAAACTAAAAGTGTTTTTTTGCACGATACGAGAGGTTGGGTCCCAGCCTAAATGAACATAATGATAGCGAGGTATATTGTCTAGAAGTTCTATTATTAAAATAGTAATATTACTAATATTTTTATCAATGAATATACACATATACTATATATCACTTTATAGTATACGTATCTGGACATTATTCATTCTCTAGAGGCATATCCCATTCTTTTGAAAAGATGGCCGCGCGGAATTCCAATTGAGTGAGGAATCGAGTTCTCCACTTAAATAACGTATTGATTATTATTATTATTATTATTATTATTATAACTCGCCTTAGCAATGAGTATATACCGAGTTCAAAAAGAAAGTGTGCACATCAATTTTCGGATGTATTCAAAAAGTTGTAATGACAATTTAAGCAAAACAAGTTTTAAAACATACATAGTTTATGCAATGCAGCTATATAAGTGGATGTCAATTGCTGGTTTTCTGGAATTAATCATGAATGTAAAACTTTTCACTTCTTCTCAAACATAAAGCTAGGATGTTTGAACACGTGACGTAATAGCTTACAGCGATGTAATATTCGTAATGAGGTTGATAATACAAATTTGATTGCCCACTTTTTCTTTGGACTTAATGTACTTATTTTGAAGTTAGGACAAAATAACAGCATCAAACAGCATCAAACATTCTTCTGTATTTTTACTTTTCATTTTACCCCAATCTCTGTTAATATTACCAAGTTTCTGACCATAATCACTGTAATGGTGACTGAAAAAATAAAATAAAAATAAAAGGTCTCCGTCCATATTGAATTGCGCGTTGATGGTGGAGATATTTCGTCAATTAAATGTCTGCATTATAGCTGCATATGTCCGCATTATCGTCACCAGCAAGCCACCGGTGACAGACAGCGGGCAGAACAGTCACGTGACAATTTGTTTATAAGGAAGGCGGCAAAGGCTGTCCGTATAGAAGAATGGACCTCTTTATCACCGTTCAACTATCAAATAGCACCGGCTAATTTAACACGCGATTAAGTCCAGTCTAATTTGAATGCCATAAGGTAGTGCATTAAATGCAATTTTTGACAAGCTGTGCTCACCTCGTCAGCCTCGGACACGGATTAAGCACAAAATCTGTTAATTTGATTGACGTGCAGAAACAAGAGTCGTTGATGGTGAAAAGGAAAGGGCAAATATTGACACCATTAAACTCAACGAGGATAATACGGTTGATAGAATGTCAGGGCCCCCGAGGCAGATTTGTGGCATACCCTCGAAGGTATCGTGAGTTTCCCCCAAAATACAACAACATGGGACAATGCCAAAAGACAAGACAAACTTGATATTAAGCATTTCATTATGTAGTATACTATGTTAGGCCAGAAACATATGGGGCTGTTTTTCCCCCCTTTCGGTACGCAGTATTCAGGGCAAATTTAGAGAGTATTCAGTACCCACGGCCCGGGATAAAATAGTATTCAGTACTCGGGTTATCCATGTTAAATAATATCCAGTGCTCGGGTCTAAAATGAAGGAGTATTCAGTACTCAGCTCCAAATTAGAGAGTATTCAGTACTCGGGTGGTGGGGGGAGAGGGGGAGGGGGGGGGGGGGGGCGGGGGTGGAAATACACACACACGTATGACTTTTACATACAGTTAAATTGACCGTACTTGTAAAACAGTTGCAGTTTAGCGAAAACATGTCTGACATTTCTCATTATACAAATCTCGCATTTACAAAAATGTTCGATAGAAAATGGTGTTCTATAGATAATATGCAACTTTGAAAACAAAATGTATTGTGTATTATTTTGTTTATTGTTTATTTGTTTGTTTATAGTTTATTTGTTTTTATTGTTTATTAAACAATTGATGTAATTAGACTTATTTAATCTAATTATATCTTATTTAAATTGTCCTATGTTGGATGGAATAACGTATTAATCGCATTTGTATTAATATTCTGAATGAATCAAATGATTTGATTATATACAGATTACAGAACAAACGTAAAATACGTACATACATCTTCATAGTATTCCGTTCAAAAACGTAATGATAACATAATTGTACAATCAATATTTATATAATGTATTTTTTATAGGTTTATTGATATTTTTTGTAGCATGTATTATTTGGAAGTAGGTGTGTTCCGTCTTATATACTGAAACGAAAAAGAAACGCAACTCGGGAATTGCCGCTATATATTGTATGTGCAATATGCTGCTGTTAATCGAATGGTACACGGCTACGTAAGACCTTTCCTTTCGGGAAAAAGTCTAAAACCACACGTAACACAGCAAATAGTATTCCTGCAAAGTTTCATTATTGACAGAGTGCGGGTTGGGCTCAAGCCTGTGAGTATATATTGTATGACCGTACTTGTCGACTGAAGTATCTGGATACATAGTTCCAAAGTGAGCGGAAGAAAAAATAAATTATGTGTTGTTCGGTTCTTTGAGAATTAAAGGTTGACGGGTCGACGCGTAGAATGTAATCATATAAGAAAATAAATTATGTGTTGTTCGGTTCATTTAGAATTAAGAGGTTGACGGGTCGACGGGTCGACATGTAATCATATAAGAAAAATAAATTATGTGTTGTTAGGTTCAATGAGAAGTAAAGGTTGACGGGTCGACATATAAATTTCGTCGGCCTCGTTCAAAAAGGACGTAAGTGCAAAAAGGTAACTTTTCAGGAGAAGCATTTGCAGCCGACGCACTTTGTAGTTACGACTTTTTCGCTCGAGGTGATTTTTTACCAATCAAGTTACGGCCTTTCAACATGTGACCATTTTGGGGGAACGGATTGGCTAAAAGATACGAGGTTTTGACACAAGACGCGGGAGATTATAAGCCCTCTAATACGCCGTAAATACGATTTTTGATGAAAGTCGAGTTACGTCCTTTTCGAACGAGGCCGACGTATTAATGATTAGTCATATACATTGATTAAGCTTTATCACTTGATTAGTATTTAAACATGGACGGTTTCGGTTCATTGACAATTAAATTCATTATTAGTGGTTATTCAATATATATTATATTAACACTCTTTTGTGGGAGAATTTCTGGAAGTTATTCCATAAGTGAATTTTATTTTGCAAATCAATCATATACTTTTTGACAGGAACATGACATTTTAAATAAGAGAAATATACTATTGATATTGCACACTTTTCAAGATTATCTTTGTAATATTAAAACAACATTTTATCAGTCACATGATAAAGGTATATCATCATAAAATGTTTGGTTATCATAATATCGACCTGTCTATCCGTCAACCTTCAATTCACTATGAACAGAACAATAAATTCATAACATTAGCAAATCATTATATTTACTGACTATTTGATCCGTCGTCGACTGTCGACCTGTCGACCCGTCGACCTTTACTTGCCAATGAAACGAAACCGTCCATGTTGAAATACTAATCAAGTGATACAGATACATCATTATATATGACTAATCATTATGTAATTACCTGTCGACATGTCGACCCGTCACCCTTTACTTCTTATTGAACCTAGCAACACATATATTTTTTTTATATGATTACATGACGACCCGTCGATCCGCCGACCCGTCTTCACATCGTCTCTTAAATACTTATTAATATGTTATTGTTCAGATGCATCGACCTGTCGGCTCGTCAACCGAACTTTCGTTACATCACTCTGCCTTTTATTAATGATATGGAAATATTGAGACCTGTCGACCCGTCATTAAATAAATGCTTATCATTAAAACTGTATTGGGATTTAGATCAGTCGACCCGTCGAAGGACCGCTCGTTACACCACTCAATGCCTATTATGAGACCCGTCGACTCGTCGATCTGTCAACCCATCGTCTCATTAATCAATGCTTATCATTAATCCCATATTAGTGTTCAGACCCGTTGACCCGTCGACCCGTTGTTTCTTCAGTCAATGCTTATAATATGATTACTTAGATAATTATTTATGTAAAATGTGGAAATAAAGAATGAAAGATACTTATTCAATCTTGGATCTTTTGATTATAGCAATTGGTGAAATAAAAAAGAACGATATTTATCGATATAATGATTGGCTAATGTCATATATTTCTTCAGTCAATGCTTATTATAAATACGGGCAAATGCGGCAAATCTTACCGGGCAGTAATACGGCCAAATTTACCGAACTAGTTTTCCAGATACTTCAGTTGAGCTGCAAACTTAGGATGCACAATTTTGCAAACTCTTTACTTTAAATGCAGTACTGAACTGGCTCAATTTTCCAAAGAGGAACTTCAACATTTATGAATTTCTTGTTACAAAGTGTACTGTGTTTAAAACGTCTACAACATCTTAACTAACTGCAACGTTTTTTGTGTCGTTTTTTTACAAAACATCTTTGGATTTCTTTGGATTTTTTTGTGGAATTAAGCGTGCAGTATATACAATATATTGCTATATACAGTAAATATGTATTTTTCGCTTCAGTATATAAATACCCATTTGTTAGTAGAAATATCGATAGTTATTTCAAAATCCAATAGGCAATAAGGCCCGTGTGATAGTATATACATGAAACTTTGTAACAAAATAGTACAAAAGCATAGTTTAGATATATAGTAAGAGTAAGTTTACACATGTAATTATATAATTATGTATGTTAGTATATTGCGATCACTATCACTATGTAGACTATTTTGTGAAAACTATCAGGTCTGCTGTGCACTATCATCATTTTCTCTCGCTGTACTACCACCTTTATTTGTCATAACGATTACCATTTACAGTTGAACTTGCATTATATATTATATCCATTGCTGTTTTATACATGTAACATCTTGGAATAAAAGAATTTGAATTGAATCACCAGTAATCATAATTTATGTTTTTGTAAATTTGATATATTATTTGCTAGTGGTCTCAATTACTGAGTGCCATTGTTACTGCGTAACTCTATGACATCCTACACATGTGTTGTAAAGGTAAAGATGAATAACCATTAGCACTTAAAAAAAGACAAAGGACTAAGTTGTTAAAATATTTTATTTACACCAAACTACAAACAATCAAAGAGTTACAATAGAAAACAGAAAAAGTCATCGAAATGAAGATATAGTCAATTATCCAACACACGTTACAAGCAGCCCCGAGAAAGACACATGCACATACAATAACGACCATGTAAAAGGGACACACGGCGATCTTGATTTTTTTAAACCCACGATGTCCCGTTAGTTTTTCTACATAACGTGCATATTTGCGTTTATTAATATTAATTATTAGAATAGTTCAAAGCAAACTGTGTTTTTACATTTATTTACTATTGATTATATTGCACCAATAATATATTTACAAATTTGGTAGAATTCGGAAGAAAATTGAAATTGAAATTTTAAATTTAATTATTATACAAGCAGTTTTAAAGCCAAAATGATACGGGATTATTACACCGAGGTGTTAATTTTATGTTAATTTTGATATGAAATTCAAGATTGCTGTCTGTGCTTTATTTGGATGGCTGTGTTCTACGAATGCTGCACTTCCTGTTCGACTTTAGCCTGGTTCCATGGCCTCCCACAATGCCTTGCACAGGACGCAAAGCATTGTGAGAGGCCAGGGAACCAGGCTAGTTCGACATTTTTATCCGCTTTTAAGATGGATCATACAATAAGATGAACATTTCTTTTCCTCTCTGAAAAGAAAGTTCCTACCCCAATAAATGCAACCTTGTTGCTTTCATTCGGTTTCTTCCTGATCGCTCTAATATGTATGCATTTGGGCAGAATGTGAACCAATGGAAAACTCACCATCGGTCACATAAAATTAATATTTATACTCACGGTCAATGAAAACGCACCACAAAACAAATCCTTTTAAAAGTTAGAATTTGAGGCATTTTGGACAAAATATGATATAATATCCATATAACGCAAATAGTTCTATGGCTTGAACCCGGACTCTAAAAAAGGTCTCAAGCAGGACCATTACAACGTCCAACTATTGAAAATGCAATACTAGTATATTGACTTCTTAAAGAATGATTTTCATCTCTAACCTTCAATCATTTTAATTGAACGGGTCCATGAAATGAAAATATTAAAAACAAGGTGTTCTTCTTTGTCAGACATTTAAATTCGTAAAAATAAAAATAAATGTATGTAAATAAGACATGAAATAAAATGCTAAGCTTTAAACGTATGTTTACAAAGATATACATATTTATATATATGTTTTAGCATGTTTACAAGCATAATTCGTAATATCATTAAGTTTAAAATACTCAAAGACAATGTATACATTTCCCGATTAATATTCTGAATAGCACTTTTAATATAACCATAGATTTTTTTCTAGACGAAAATTATTGTGTATATAGTATATTAGTCTAATTAAAGCAGAGTCCCAATGATCAGTACATGAAAAATACTTATTAATAAATACAGACAATTCTCAAGTTTTTGCGTCTGTGTGATCAAGATCGATTCAGGACGTTTCGGCACCAAACCATTTCGACACCTAGACGAATCGGCACCTAGACGTTTCGGCATCAAACAATTTCGGCATCTATTTTAATTTTTACCCTAGACGTTTCGGCACCCATTTATATTTGAGTATTATAATGAAGTAAAGAAGTAAGGCCAATGTGACTGGCACTTTAGAAATTAAATATTTTTGCTGTTAAGGCAATCAACTTAAATTAAATGAATTACAAGTCTAGGTGCCGATTTGTCTAGGTGTCGAAATGGTTTGGTGCCGAAACGTCCTGAATCGATCTTGATCACACAGCCGCAAAAACTTTAGAATTGTCTGCATTTATTAATAAGCATTTTTCATGGGACCCTGCTTTAATTAGACTAAAATACTATATACACAATAGTTTTCGTCTAGAAAATATTATACGAAACTACTACGGAATAAATCTGATTGGTTCCGACAATTTGGTATTTGAGTACTCTTTTAATACAATCAAATCAAAATATACGATTAATAATCATACTTATATTGTGTGTACTAACCATTAAAGGGACACACGGCAATCTTGATTTTTTCTAATATTAAAACTCGGTGTCCCATTATAGTTTTCTACATAACTGTTAATCTTGTTATGAATGATTTCACCCAGATAATACGTGATGTATCTGATCCGTTGTTTTCAAAAAAATATAATCATAAAAATAATGTTACTTTCTCTGATCAATCAATTGTAAAAGACAAAGAATGGTTTGATAATGATTGTATTATTTTTAAAAACAAGTACTTAGAATCATTACGTATATACAACTGTAGTAAAACAGTTTTAAATAGAGAGTATTTTTGTAAATGTAAAAAGGAATATAAAGATTTGACTAAGAGAAAGAAACGAAATTCAGAATTGAAAAAAATATCTGATATAGAAAAATTGAAACACTCTAAACCTAAGGAATTTTGGAAATATTTTAAGAAAAAGAATAATAATTCCGGAAGTTGCGACATAACATTGGATGAGTTTAGGGATTATTTTTCAAGTTTAAGTAATGATATTTTTCAAACATCAAACGAAGAGGCCGAATTATTCTGTACCGAAAACGATTTTAATAGTGATAATTGCCCATTTGAAGAATTGGACCAACCATTTACAGTATCTGAATTATTGAGTGCCTGTAAAAGTTTGAAATCTGGAAAAGCTAATGGGTGCGATTGTTTACTGAATGAGTATTTTATAGAAAGTATGGATATTACAGGCTCGCATATTTGTGATATATTTAATGCAATTTTGGCTTCAGGGTATTTTCCTGATAAGTGGACTGAGGGGGTCATTATCCCTATACATAAAAAAGGCAGCGTCGATGATCCAGGTAATTACCGGGGCATAACATTAGTTAGTTGTATGTCTAAATTGTTCACCACTTTACTCAATAAAAGAATTGAGACTTTTTGTAACGAAAATGATATAATTTCGGATGCGCAGTTTGGGTTCCGAAAGGGACGGTCAACAGTTGACGCGATATTTGTATTAATGTCAATTATTCAAAATTATTTATGTAATAATAAACGATTATATGTTGCCTTTGTCGACATGATGAAATGTTTTGACAGCATTTATAGAAATGCACTTTGGCTTAAATTATATAAGCTAGGAATACGTGGAAAACTTTTGCGCATTATAAGGGACATGTATCAAAAGGTTAAATCGTGTGTAAAAAGTTGTAATAGCTATTCAGACTACTTTGAATATGCTGTTGGTTTGAGACAAGGGGAGGTAATTTCGCCTATACTGTTTTCCATGTTTGTGGAAGATCTTGAACTTTATTTGCAAAGTAATGTTGAGACAGGTTTAAATATAGATGACATAGTACTAATAATCTTACTTTTTGCTGATGATATGGCTATTTTGGGCAAATCTCCTGCTGAATTACAAGATAATCTTAATCGATTGCATACATATTGTAATAAATGGGGCTTAAGCGTAAATATTGCGAAAACTAAAATAATGGTGTTTAGAAAACGTGGTGGATTGTTGCCTAATGAATCATGGACTTATAACGATCAAATTATAGAAGTTGTTAATGATTTTAACTATCTTGGAAATATTTTTAATTATACTGGTAATTTCAACTTAAACCAAGAACAATTAGTCGGCAAGGCGCTTAAGGCATTAAACACTCTATTATTTAACTGTAAAAAAAATCGTTTAAAGCCAAAACTACTATGTCAGTTGTTTGATGCGTTCGTTGGTTCTATTTTAAATTATGCAAGCGAAATCTGGGGGTATACAAGGTCGAAAGTTATAGAGCGAATACATTTAAAATTCTGTAAACGTTTATTGAATGTTAAAATGAATACATGTACTGTGGGTGCTTACGGAGAGCTGGGTATATATCCCTTATATATATCACGATATGCAAGGATAATAAGTTATTGGTGTAAAATTATTAATACTGATAATATAACAATAAAAAAAGTATACGAACAAGGGCTAAATGATTGTAATAAAGGATGTAAGAACTGGGTATCAAACGTTAAAACCATGTTAAATAATTACGGATTTACCGATATATTTGAGAACAATCATTTTGTAAACCCCAAAGTATAAATATTTTTAAGCAAAAAGTTATTGATAATTTTATTCAGGAATGGTTTAGTTCTATAGAAAATAGTACAGTTCTTGAAAACTATAGCTTAGTAAAAATGCAATTTGACTATGAAAACTATCTTGATATATTACCTTGTAATTTGAGATTGTTTTATACTAGACTAAGACTTTCTGTTCATCCTCTTAGAATTCAAACTGGGCGTTATGATAGAAATAGAATACCAAAAAATGAAAGATATTGCCTTTGTTGTAATTCAGGCGATATAGAAGATGAGTTTCACTTTATATGTATATGTCCATGTTTTGTAGATTTGTGTAAGCAGTATTTGAAAAAGTATTATTACCAAAGACCATCAATGTTCAAGTTTTTAGATTTGATTAGCTCTCATAATAAAACTGTATTATATAAAATTTCAAAATATACCAAGGAAGCCTTAGAAATAAGAAAATCAATTTTAAATGTTTAAGCATGTTGTTCATTCTCATTCTATTAAATTTCATAATCTTTAAGGAATATTGTATTACAAATGTGAACTAAAGTAATATAATTCAACATTTGTTTGTAAAAGAAAATCTTTTATATCTATTACGTGACTATATGTTTAATGTATTTGTATGTAATGTTTGTATGATGATGTACTATGTACAAATCTTAATAAAATATCTGTTCTGTTCTGTTCATAACTTGCATTTGTTCAATCATTAATATTAGCTATTTAGTTTAAAGCAAACGTTTTATACATAGTAGTAATTGTTGATTATATTGCACTAGTCATGTATTTAAAACTATGATAGAAAAAGACGAAAACAAGGAAACTTAACATTTGGTTTAATTATATCCAAGCTGGTTTAAAGTCAAAATGATACTGGAATGCCGGATAACTAAATGGAGACGCTAATTTCAATGTTTGATTAACATTTCAAGATTGTCACGTGTCCCTTTAATGTGTTTTGTATTAATCAATATTCGAAATAAATCGGTGAACTCTATTAGCACTGGTCAATGTCGAACTGATACATGAAACAGCGCATTAACATTTCTCTAAACTATTGAATAGTAAAGAATGAGAACATTTTTCGTTCTTTGACAGACATTTACAACACGGATTTGTTAAACCATTTTCTTTCCAAAATGCGTTAATGTTTGTTCGAGAAAATTATTTTTTCGTACAAACAGTACATAAAATAAAAGGATTTGTTATATATCTCCTTGTTATATAACTAGCCTGTCACTTACCTCTAACTTATGCTCAACTTATAAACAACACGTCGGCATACGCTACAAAATTTGTGCATGCATAACATTTTTGACCGGCATCGGCGTACGACAACCTATGCCAGCGTATTTCGGCGTGCTCGTAACTTGTGTAAAACTTATCCCTAACTTATTTGACGTACACCAGCGTGTTTCCCAAATTTCTCGTACGTCGGCGTACGCTGATGCTATACGCCGTAGTGTGACAGGGCCATTACAAATATAATTTGAAAACAATAACATGATTAGAACAGAAAAAGGAGATATTAACATGATTTTTTTATATGAATCAAAATCTAATATCTAATACGGTACAATAGAACAATTGTATTATAGTGAGGATGAACGAGATTATAAGTTATTTATCATGGTACGTCTTAAAGAGGTCTTAAAGAGAATGCTTCTGAGATGTATTTGCTAAAATTGATAAAAAAAAATACATGATTGATCATCGATCTGCCTGGCGGTAGTTTTTGCCACGGACCGTTCAAAGGTGGTACCGCTATTGTGAACTAGGTTATGCTTGTGATGTCACTTTTCTTTCAAATAAATCTATTTCAATGTATTTGTGGTTTGATTTGTTCATTGGAAGGCTAATTTTGAAGCAGGTGCCTGAACCTATTTCGTCTCAGTGTATGTTTAATTAAATATGCTCTAATTACCCCGATGGCGCAATGAATCACCCATTAGCTTTCGAAAACGAGACATTTTAACACAGATATCTTTGACATGTTGTAAGAAAAAAGAAAAGCAATATTATAAAACATAGATAAAATACAAAATATACAGAATGTTAATCAAACGCATTCTAAATAGATAAAAGCAGTGTTTGGATTTAAAAAAAAGAAAAGATTATGATTTGTTTTCATATATACGAACATAATTTCATACATCATTTAAAACATTATTGATTAATAACTGGATTTATTACGTTTCTACTGGCAAAAGGGCTGAAATAAATAATCTAACGATCTATGAAGAGAATTTAGAAAGTGTTCACGAATGTGTTCGAAACTATATAAATTATATAGTCACACATTTAATAAACATCCCCAAGTGGATTGAAAAAAATATGTAAAACAAAAAGGATAAAATGTAAAAAATAAATATTCATGCTTCATTTATTAGCAAATTCTTTCACTCGTTTGGAGGCGTATTGTTTAACAATATATAATACAAACCACCTCTCCCATCTCGTGAAAATAATTCTCTATAACATCCGCGAAATAATATCTATTCATTGAAAAATGAAAAGTTATTAACAAATGTTTTAGCAGATTACAATTCTCTCGAGTAAGCATGCGAATGCTAAAATTGAACTGCTAGTGCTAGTTCATGGTTGTTCATGGTCAGATACCACTTTTGATTTGGGGCGTCTGATTGGTTGATCAAAGAATAGAGCATCTATTAGGGCATATAGTCAGATTGTAAGGTATATACTGATTGGACGAAATTGCCCAACTCATAACAAATCCCCATAAAAATCAACATAGTATATGTTCCTCAAACAACCTGTTCATTTAGGATATTTTGACTAAAGTTTGCATTTTATTGATAAAATTGTATTAAGGGTATATTTACAAATGTATTTACTGCCATTATGGGAGTTCCCACATTCAGTGAACTATTAGGGGCTAAACGCATTACATTATCCCCAATTTGATGATCATTGTTTAGTGTGTCTAAGATAGTTCTTAAGGAAAAGTTAGTTTATTTTCAGCTAGTGGGATTTAGAAAAAAGGATTAAAGGCCAAATGTAAGCCTATGAGAAATGCAATAGTTGTATCTGCCTCATATTCGACTTTCAATGTTACATTTCTAAATATACTGTCTTTGAAATAATACTCTTCAGAGACGATTGTTCGAATATCTGCCACTGAAGAGTATCAATTAAAAGACTATTCAAATAATTCAAATGTTATATTCATTATCATTGTATAGTCATATTTCATAAAATATTATACCACCACCGTCCCCATCCACACATTCGTATTACGAGTATTACTATGAGGTTATTTAACATTGTTCTGTACAATACATTACCTTTTTATTATATACCTATTTGTCTCGATGTAGAAATATAAATGATTAAGGATAAAATCACTAATTTCTTCTTCAGAAAGTTGTTGTCCTTAAACAGATAAATGACTAACCACAAGTAGATGCATCGTCAAATGTGAGCCCGTGTTTCGTTCCAAAAGTTTAACTCACGTGCCAGTACCTTTTAAAATATTCATCTGTAGTTCACCTCTCTTTGGATAAAGTGGATTCATTTCACAAGTTTATTCTTTATTTCAATTAAAATCGAACAAGACAATTTGGGGGGTCCGTTTTTGTTTTGTATGTAGAAGTATGTGCGTCCTATGTGGTTACTGGGTGTAGATTATGACCACTGCAAATACCGCTAGAGGTAGAGGGTAGGACCCGCCCTACCCCCACCCTCTCTTCATGTTCATATTTTCCATTTTTATAGTGCTCGTTTAAGATCTGCCTGTGTAGACGTGGGAACGGGAACGTGGCTCCATCGTAAATAAAGCTTCTACTGTAGAATTTGATGCAACTCTGCAGTTCTGCAGGTTTGAAGGTTCTAGGCATGTTATCTCGAGATTTAAATAAAGGAAGGATGTGGCATATTCATTCATGTGTTAATCTTTTGACCAAATAACTAACATTTTTCACCCAGTCTGTTTCTTATTTCTTCGCTACGTTATGCGACTCTTGTCCAGAACCATGTAAGACATGGATAGATACACACTGAGGAGGCCGAGACTGCTGATCATGTTTTATTTAGCATGTTTCTTGTTCGAGTCAATTTAATATTGGTTATTGGTATAGCTTATATGCTCAATGATTGAGTACAAGAAAAAAAGGGTTTAGACGCTGTGGTTTCTATAGGACCCTATATCTCATTTTAAGGCGGGATTATGTAATAAGTCTATATACAGATGCGATTATTTTTCATTTAAAGTTTGCTGAATGTTTCTCTTTAATAGTCACCAAGCAACGTCATGGTGAATTCGTTTTTGAAGCGGCGTGTTGGGTCAAATTTCGTGATCGCCTTGATGAAAGGCTCGCGAGACTTTGGGTATAGTTCATGAAGAAATTGAGCGTCCATGTCATGCTCCATGCCCCAATGAGGGCGTCCCTTGAAATCGGTCTGCATCAGGTTGCGAAATTTTCGTAAAGTTTCGTCTGCATCCCGAGTTCCCGTCAGTATGCTTTGTTCGATCAGAACAGACGTTTGATCATATTCCATTGCCATGTACGCCTTGGACGAAGCTGTAAACCGAAGTGCAAAAGGAACGTTGACAACTTGACCTTTGGCAAAGAGCTCATCATATTTTTTCAATAATGCATCTGTGACCATGATTATATCATTTGCAGACGTGGCTTTCATGCAACACTCGCTGACGCGGACATCACTAAAACCCTTTGGGATAATTCCCGACAGCGTACTTCGTGCCTCGCAGGCATTCAAAACGCGTGGTTTATAACGTTTAGCTAAATAGTGTAAAATCAGGCTCAACATGCAAGGTATTACGAAAGGAATCGTATTACTAGCAAGCACAAGCGCATCAATTAACCCTTCAAACAAAGACGGGCATTCTTTGCTACTTTCTTCGCTACGTACCGTTGATAGTGGTTGTGTTGGTGGTGGGCATCTTCTCAATTTACAAATATCCACATGGTGGACCCCGTATGTTTTATACGGACTTGCAATTATTTCAAAACTGTATAGAGACTCATCTTTATACAGATCAGGCAATTTCATCTTTGCGTCAGCCCAGGTCATAAACTCGTACGTTTCATTTAAGTAGAATGCGGGCTCACACTTGAGGATGAATGAACATGCTATCCCCATGCAACCTATGTTGACAACGCTAGCGTAAAATTGTTCATCATCCTGGATAAGTTCGACGTCCTTATACTTGTTTTGAAATTTAGTTCTATCTGAGATCCCATTGGTTCGCTCTATTTGGTATTGCTTTACCTTCTTATTCCCATCAATGGTAATCATTCTGAATGACTGGACTATGTCTGCCTTGATAGGCTTTCTGAGGCCGTTCCCATGGGCTCCGGTGGCAATGGTTCCTGCAATGGAAAGACTTACGCCAGATGTTTGATTTTCCAAAACACGATACATTCCTGGACTATGGCGTTTATCCACAGGCCACAAATCTTGCATTACTTCTTCTACTGTTGCACCCGCCCCAACTTGACATAATGTTTTTGCATCGATGTTATCCTTGAAAACTTCCACATCTATAGATAAGCACTTCTTCAACCTGTAAATAATATACATAGTATGAGGCTCTTGAAAACAAGGTTCACTAACCTTCCTGTTTAATATATTATAGTTTAATATTCATTGTACCAACATTTGCTGAAAGTCTCGAGAATAAACGCATATTGAGATGCATTTCAAAAGTAGATCGAACAGGAAATGCAACATTCACAGAACGGAATCAATCAAAACACGCAGGTAAAATAAAGAACAATTACAAAAATAAGTAATAATTTAGTAATAAAGTATGTGACCTCACACACAAACTAGTTGGTAATACGGGTACCGCCTTAAACCAGATTATATGGTGAACTAAGCCTCAACCTTACGCTATTGTCATTCCAATAAAACGGGACAGTGTACATAAAGAAATCCCCAACAGACCATATCCTCTAACATACAAGATAGCATTAATTTAATATTCTATACAAGTAAAGCACAACGATGATAATGAATACAACAAAGCAACAAAGCAATCAATATTCTAAATTAAAGTAATTACAGGCTTGCTCATCCTTCTAGTCCACTTTCGAATTTACCGTTAACGCCAAATTATCGGGACCGGGCTGTCCCGATTGCTATTTTTACAGGTTTGAACTTCTACCATTGTGTTGTATTGATTTAGATTTAGAGAAACATACACATTATGAAACTAATGAACTTTAACAAATACGTCTTTTTTATCGTGCAATAAAACATCCATGTATGTGTATTTTTCTTCTTTCAACGTATTTTAGGAAAACAATCAGGTTATGCAATTATATCATTATGCTACGTTGGGTTTTACGGCGCACAAACACATGAAAGGTTATATGGCGCCTAACAGGAATGAACATGCCAGGCTCATCCTCCATTTACATCAAGATGAAATATGGAGAATGGGCCTAGAACCTTCTAACCTGCAGAACTGCAGAACTGCAGAGTTGCTGCAAATTCTATAGTAGACACTCCATTTACGATGGAACCACGTTTCCACGTTTGCATATGCGGTGTCATGATGAAGACCTTGAATGAGCATGATAACAAATAAGAAATGGGGGGGGGGGGGGGGGTGAATGGGGGGGGGGGGGGCAGTGCTTGGTCCTTCCCATCTGCCTCTAGCGGGATTTGCAGTGGTTGTATTCTACCCCGGCAACCACACGGGGACATTATGCTACGAAAATAAATTTAAAATTAACCTGCTTGTATCTATGAGACACCCGTCTGTGCTTGCTATGTTATTCCAAAACGTGGAGTGACCCGTGCTTACAGCTTTTATATGCTTGTCACTCTCTGCGGCATCGGCCATCATTTTCACTAACTCATCATAAGACACTGGCGTTTTTTTGTCTTCAGTACTTTTTTCAGAGTCCTCTTTACCTTTTATACCTATTTTAATGAAAAATAACAACACAAATTGCAACAGAAGTTTGATTTCATGCATGGTAATGTATTTTTTAATGTGTGACTGTTTAATTAACATTAACCTGTTGATTCAATGTTCGTTTTCTATCGAAAAACGATAAAACCACTTGCATATATATATGATTTATTCAGAATACGAGTTTTGATCAAATTGATGTCAACATCTCAGAATAGTATGTTTAGTGTTGTTTCTGTAGTTGCTTTACTCAAAATATATCTTCATGTTTAGCTCCTTCAGACTAATTAAAACAATTGAATACCTTTATTTTCTTCTTCTTTGACCTTCATTATATCGACAAAGAACTTTATAGCCTCCTCGACCTTCTTCAATGCCGGGCATTCATTTTTTTCAACGATCTCGTTAAACTTCAGATCTTTGTACATACTAAGAAATGTAGCTACATCATCTGCCTCATCATTGCTGGCAGCCATCTCTCGACCGGTCTGTACAAGAAGAAGAAAAGATGTATTTTTTTTGAAACATGTCTTTTTATGTATTGTGTGTGAGTGAGGGAGGGTGTGCCGCGTACAATTATGAATTCTCCAAAAGCATTAGAAGGCCAATTATTTCCCAAACCCAGCTAATTATCATGGCTTTCCTTGTCCTTTTTATTACTGCAAAATATCAGTACGAAGCAGCGTGGGCCTACGTTTGATAGTTGAATGTTTTTACGTCATTTTCAGCAGATTTTAGGCTATATATTCCGGTCGACATATTTGGTGGCGACAGACTACCCACTTTTTCCAAGGTAGAACAAGTACTGTTTACATCCCGCCATCCGTATGAAAGAATGGCAAGCGTGTAAGTCAAGCTCCCAATGGGATTCGAATCCGCAGCGGTGAGAGGCGAGAAGTTTCAACACAATGTCTTTACTATCCTGGCCACGGAAGCGCTACGTTTGAATATATATATCCACATATATACGAAATAAAATATTTATTATTTAACTTTGACTGCAATTAAAACATTTGATTTACTACTGGAAAACTACTATGAAATATGTTTCATCTGTGAAATAGGTTCATCAATGTTTCATTATTACTAGTTACATGTACTGTGAAATAAATGTTTGCAAAACAACTAACACACGGAAAGCTGCCCTCTCACCATATCGAATTCATTTACTGTGTTTTTAGACGTGTTCATGGTTTTTACCTCCAACCTCGGCGTCCCAACTGAAAACTTGCACAGTTTTATGCAGCGGCCATGATTGAAAGTCTAGGCTTATTAGATGTGAAAGGCGAGCTTCAGAGCTATGGTGCTTAACCGCTCGGCCATGGATGCTCTATTTTGATACCGTTTTAGTATAGTACGCTCTTATTTTGAAGAACAGCCGATACTATCACATGACATTAAGGCAAAACAGTAATAACAGCAAATCGTGCTAGAGGGTTTTAATGTTGTGGAAAAAAACTCAAACTGAAAACCTCAAACTCGAAAATCCGTATTCGAAAACATGAATCGAGGAATAACATAAATAAACCCAGATATGTTTGTAAAACATATATGCCCCCCTTCAACGACCATGACACAAATATTCCTGCCAAGTTTCAAGTTTGTAGTGCCAGCTGTCTTGAGTTATCGCGAAGACAAGCAATTTTTAGTGATATTTTACAAGTTTTGTTACCATGGCAACCACATTTATTTATGCGAATTTACCCAAAAGGGGAGGTGAACAACTACACCATGACACAGACATTCCTGCAAAGTTTCGAGTTTGTAGTGCCAGGTGTTCTTGAGTTTTGGAAGACAAGTACTTTTTAGTGATTTCTTTTACAAGTTTTGTCCGACCGACGGACTGACGGACCGACCGACCGACATTTGCAAAAAAATCTTCCATGGGGACATACTAAATGAACATCTGCAAAATGCGATAACTACTGTCG